>BQKN01053709.1:984-38385 GCA_022839385.1 Asparagus kiusianus | reverse complement strand
ATGTTACTTGTTCAGGAATCTAGAGAGCAATTCTGGCGAGGATATTTCTGAGTTGTCACCACTTACTCCTTCAGGGGTGAATAGTCTATTAAAGAAGATCGATGCTCGTTCCTATACCATTAGCAGTCCTGAGAGTGGCTTTCCTACAGGGACCAAGTTTAAATCGTTCTTATGGCATGCGACCGCACCGATTCGACCGATGACCCTTCTTGCCGATTACCTCGCTATCTGGTTAAAGAAATGCGTGGTCCCATTCCAGTCTGGTGACGCTTTGCCCTTGGAAGTGCTCTACCCAGCGGTTCAGCTCGCTTACAAAAAGGAACTCTCTCTTCTTCCAGTCATGGTGTCTAACATTCATCGAGGGCTTCGAGAGATTTCTAGTGCCTCTACACGGAAGGAAAGTGACTTGCCAGGTCAGATTCCCACTATTAGGGTGGAGCTTCCGTACACTTATTTGATGGCTTGGTTCGTCCTTCACCGTTCTGACATGATGTCGGTATCGAACGCCACGGACTACTCTGTTCCCCTACTACAGTTGCTTGAGAATAGCAAGTGGGAGGGGAGAGGATTTTCTGACATCAGACAGCAGCTGCAGGTCCACAAGTGTTGGTGTTTTCCACTTGCTTTCCGCAGTTCTCTGGCCGATATGGCGAGTGTTTGATTGATGAGGAGAGGCCGAGGGAGTATCGAACTCATTTAGACATCGGCTGCTTTAACTGGCTGGTGAACATTAGGCCGGGTTATCTGACTTTCCGGGTGAGGAATCAGTGTTTCATAGAGCCATATCTACCCTGTCGATTCGCTCGCCAATTCGGCTATGATCAGCTTTACGTCGGGAACCCAGGTCAGCAGCTTCGGACCCACGGCGGTTTGGTGGACGGTCTCCGGGCATGGTTGTGGACCGTGACGGGCTGTACTGGTGCTAAGTTCAGTCTCCCGAGTGCTGATCGGCCGTTGAACCTCACCTTCTTAAGCTGCAAGTGGTTGTTAGCAGCTAATAAAACTATCCCCGTGAAGCCGATTGCAGAGCTAGAGGCCGAGGAAGCTTCTCAGGTTGATTCTCGTAGGATTTAGGAAAACGCTCGGTCACAAAGGATACAGAACAAGACTCGTCGGATTGATGAAGAGGGAAAGAGGGTTTTCCATTCTGCAGACGAGGCTTCAGGCGGAGATCCTGAAGATTACGAGGACTTTTCCGAGCGAGGTTAACTATCCATTTTTTTCTTTCTGTTTTCCAGAATTATTAAAACTGACAATGGTTTGATGTTTCAGGGACCATTGATGACCAAGATGAGGAGTTCCATCCTCCTCCCCAGGCGAGACCTTCGATTATTGTCCCTACTGCTAGGCGGAAGAGATTAGCCCGCAAGCCGCGTGCAGCTTCACAAGTATCTGATATGGATCTGGCTGGTGATGATCCTGCTAGTGATGGAGGTAACATTTATCCTGTAAATCATCCTCTTGATTATTCAGAACTTCAACTCATGCTTTTCCATTTCTATATAGGAGAGCGTGGGGAGAGCGGAATGAGTCCTGATCCTGTTCCTGTACCTCCTAGCGAGCCTGACTCATCGCACCAGGTAGAAAGGTCTGCAGGAGTTGCCGACGTTAGGGAGGATATCAATGTAGGACCCGATTCAGCGAATCCAGGTACATCTACCATTAACAATATATCTTTTAGATGGCACACAACAAAATCGAATGATTCGGAATTTGTGCATTCCCTTAATTGTCTCTGTGCTTCTCGCTCTTTTAGATAACTTGCAGGAGGCGAGCGTGGATCTTGGGAATAAAGAGGCTAACGCACCCATAAGAGGTAACTCATTTCTATTGGTTGTAGTCTCTTCGTTCTTCTTTGGTACTTATATTCTCTTGTGTCAGATTTCTCGACTGATGATTTTGACGAGGAAGGCTTGCTTGTGGACACTCCTATGCTCCACTTCATATATAGCTCTCCTCAGATTGATGACCAGTTGCCTAGAGATATGTTCCCTGAGTCCTCATTCCCTAAGAATCCCGAGGATGGTTATTTTGAAGGTACGTGCCTCCTCCCAAGTTAATTATAGGACTAGCCAAATTTTGACTAATGCAGCTATAATGTGATGCCTCTGAGAATTCTGTTTTGTATTTGACAGGAGCTTTTGTCGAGACTGATCCTGTTGAGCCGACTGCGAGACCAACTACACCAGTTGATACATCCACAGTAGTTACACCTCCACTACCCCCAGTGACTCAAGAGGGTATGAATTAAGCAACTGAGAATGTTATTTATTTCTTCCTCAAAGCATTTTTTGACGGATTTTTTTCTTCTTTGTGTAGGGGTTTCTTCTCAGCTCCATGTCCTTGTGAAGGAGTTACTATCAGATAACGATCCTGAGAAGATCGTTCTCTGCATAGAACTTCGCTCCTTCTTCTCCTTTGTGAATGCTATGATTGGCAAGCTCTTCCATGGTGGACTCTTCCTTCGCCAATTCAAGCCTTTCCTTGATCCCAAAGTCAATTCGATAAGGGAAGTAGGATATCCAGATTTGGCGAAGGCTATAGTTGACGACCTTGATTGCCTAGAGCATGAGCTTCAGATGTTTCGTGAGCTCTGAGATGCAGGCGCCTCCTCATTTATTACTGCCGAGCTAGATACCCGCTTACAGTCATCGCGCGAGACTCGGATTCTTGCTGAGCTCGAGATTCAGATGCAGCGAGACCGAGTAGATCGAGTTGAGACCAGCCTTGCTGCTAGATCATCTTTGCTTGCCGAGCTCGACCTTTCTATTACCTCTTGTGCGACCGAGATAGACCAGCTCAGAAGAACACTCCGTGAAAAAGAGGAGACTTTGGATATTCTTCAGATGACGAAAGCACAGGATCAGCAAACCCACACTGCCTTATCTGATGAGTTGAAATCCTTGAAGCAGAAGCTAGTCGAGACAGAGGAGATTGCTGCGAGGACTTCAGCCACCACCGAGGAGTCCATCAGAGCTGAACTTAGGCAAGCTTATGATGAGAAGCTGTCTAAGATCAGTCAGCAGATTTTTGGTCATGGGCTTGATGTATGATTTTGTTTGCTGCGTACTTTGACTTTTGATTCCTTTAGTGAAACTGCTTTTCATCTTTATCTTTATTATGATTCGTCATTCCGTTTGACATGATTGACCATAATACTCATAGGATTTTTGGCAAACCCTCAGCCATCAACGGGTTTGATGAGTCTTTATCGACTACCGTTTGAGTCGGGCTAGCATGCGAATTGTTTAAATCCGTTCGCATGTAACGTTGCGCTCAGAGATTGAATTCTTTGAGGCTTTGTGCTATGATGTCGAATACATAGACTTTGCCATTGTTACGGGAATAGGCTACCCGGCGACACGTGTTAGGTGTTGGCTTTAGGATTTTTGGCTAACCCCCACCCTTCAACGGATTTGATTAGCCTTTACCGACTACCGTTTGAGTCGGGCTAGCATGCGGATTATCTAAATCCGTTCCGCACGTGACGTTAAGCTAAAAGAGTTAACTCTTTTAGTGCTACGACATTGAATACGTAGACTTCGTCTTTCTCCTGTGAAAAGACTAAACAGCAACGTGTATGAGACGTTGACTTAGGATTTTTGGCAAATCCTCAGCCTTTAACGGATTTGATGTGCTCTTACCGACTACCGTTTGAGTCGGGCTTACATGCGGATTGTTTTAATCCGTTCCGCATGTGACGTTGTGCTAAAGGAATGAACTCCCTTAGACTTTTTGCTACAACTTCGAATATGTAGACTTCGTCATTGTTATGGGAATAGGCTACCCAGCAACACGTGTTAGGCGTCGGTATATCCTTTCTTAGGATTCAGGATAAAATTCCCCGTGCGTGTAAGGCATGGATTTTGGTGTTATTAATAACAGCCTGCCACAATGTTGAATATGTGGGTAAGTGTTCTTTTTAACGGTTAAGAACTAACCAGCGGCGCGTGTTAGGCGCTGACTTATCCTTGCTTAGGTTTTAGGATAAAATACCCCAGAATCGAACTCTGGTGTCTTTTCAATCGGAGAAAGACTAAACCGGCAGCGCGTGTTAGGCGCAGACTTATCCCTGCTTAGGATTCGGGATAAACTTCCTAGGATGAATCCTAAATTGATAAATTTTGGAAAAAGAGTTGGTGTGGGAAAGGAAGAATTTTATATTCTATTCCCCGAGCAAGGAAGGAAGAATTTATATTCTATTCCTTGATTCTGGAAAGAAAGAATTTTATATTCTGTTTCCGGTGCAAGAAATAAACTAGAAGTGGGATCTCCACTCCGAGAATCCGGAAGACCTAGATAAACTTACCTTTTATAGGATTGGTTATCTGATCAAAAATGAGTTCTTCGTTTATCGAAGTGAAATTTCAACTTCAGTTATAACCATAAGAATGTTTAACCAAAGAGAAAAGAAAGGGAGTTCTTTCGTTTATCGAGAGGGAACTCCGAACTGAAAGTGGACCTCTTGTTCATGGAAAGAGTCAAGAGGGCCAGAAGAACATTTTTTGGTGGACTCACTGTCAATTGGAATTGATCAGTGAGGGATTTTGGTGGTGAAAATAAATTTGGGTTATCCTCTAGAATATTAAGTGTAATATTCTTCAAGGAACTTCCCGATAAATGAGTTATCCTGAATATACTAGGGATAATATTTTTTCAAAAACTTCCCATTTATTGGCATTAATTGCCTGACACCCTCTAGAGAAATTAGGCGATAAGCGCCGTTTGAATAGACTGTGTCTATTACAAATGGTCCTTCCCACTTGGGTTCGAATTTACCTTTCTTCTTAGAATTGAGGATTATCGGTTGGCGAGCAGCGAGGACCAGATCTCCTTCCTTGAAGCTTCTTTGGCGTACCCTTTTGTCAAAAGCCCTGGACATTCTAGCCTGATAGAACTCAATGTGTTGTTGAGCTTCCAAGCGCTTTTCGTCCAGCCTCTCAAGTTCTTCGACACGTTTCTGATGTTGCTCTTCGGTCGTCATCTCCGTTGCGAGAGCGATCCGAAGGGAGGGGGTTTGAATCTCCAACGGTAGCATAGCTTCACATCCGTATACCAACGAATATGAGGTGGTTCCCGTAGGTGTGCGTATGGTGGTGCGATAAGCCCAGAGCGCTTCGCCGAGTTTATCGTCCCAATCTCGCTTATTGGTTTTGACGAGCTTTGACAGGATATTGATGATCGTCTTGTTAAAAGCCTCAGCTAATCCGTTTGCGGCGGGATAATAAGCTGTTGACGAAACATCTTGAATCTTGAATTTGTCACAGAACCTGATGAAAGCATTGCTTATGAACTGTGGACCGTTGTCATGAATGATCCGTCTCGGCACGCCGTGTCGGTATATGACATGATGCTTGATGAAGTTGATGACGTTGTTCGTCTTCACTTCTTTAAGCGGAATGGCTTCAGCCCACTTTGAAAAGTAGTCCGTGATGGCGAGGATAAATCGATCACCTTTGACTGAAGGGGGAAAGATAGGACCAACTATGTCCATACCCCATGTTTCGAATGGCCAGGAGGTGGTTGACGTGTGTAACCGCTCCGGTTGTTGGTGCATATAATTCGCATGCACTTGACAGGCATGACATTCTCGTGCATATTCGATTGCGTCATGTACCATCGTTGGCCAAAAATATCCCATTCTTCTGATTCGATCATACAGTTTGGGACCAGGTTGATGCGCACCGCATTCTCCTTCGTGTGCTTCCTTAAGAACTTCTTCTGCTTCTTCGTTCGAAAGGCATCGGAGGAGCAAATCATCATACCCCCGACGGTATAATGTACGGGTCTCGGTATTGTAGAAGAACCGTGGTGCTCTTCGGCGAATAGATTCTCTTTCTTTTACATCCTCCGGCAAAATGCCATATTGGACGTAATCGATGATGGGAAAGCGCCAATCTCGGGACTCAGCCCCGATTTGGGTTGAGTTCACCTCTTTGGCGTTTACGTTTCTATCATCCTCCTCTTCGATATCCATATCGTATATGAGTATGCAGAGTTGATGAGATCTCACTGTGACTAGCAGTTCAGTTTCGGGTGGCTGCGCGAGTGATACTGCTAGTGCTGCCAGTGCATCTGCATAAGCGTTCTGGAGACACGGGATGTATTCAATGAAGAATTCCTCAAAAGAATCTGCCATTCTGATGGCCTCCTGGTGGTACGGGATCAGGTCTGGGTTCCTGACTTCATACTCTCCACGGACTTGGTTGACTATCAATTGAGAATCTCCAAAAGCTTCGAGATATTCGACCCCCAGCTCCTTGGCGAAACTGAGTCCAATGAGGAGCGCGTTGTACTCAGCTACATTATTGGAACATGGACCAGTTAGTGAATAAGCTCGTGGCATAACATGCTTCCCTGGGGAAACTAAGACAACTCTAACTCCGGAAGAGACTCTGGAACATCCGGGGGTTATTGCCTTATTAACTGCTCTCGAAGCACCATCAAAGTATAATTTCCATAATTGTTGGTGTGATGTGGTATTAACCTCGTGGGTTTCGTCTGGCAAGTCATCATATACTTCTACCGTATCCGTTGTCGGACTTGCCGCCAAAAGATCACAAATCGCTTGTCCTTTGACCGACTTCTGCTGTTTGAAGTGCAAATCATACTAGGACAAGAGAAGGGCCCACTTTGCTAACCGCCAATTCATCGAACCCAGTTGAGTCATGAATACCCGTACCGAATTAACATTAGCAATGACGTAAATCGTCTGGCCAACCAAGTAATGTCGCATCTTCTGTACTGCGAATACCAATGCGAGACATTCTTTCTCAATCATCGGATATCGAGACTCGGCGCCTATCAAAGTCCGACTTAGGTAATAGATTGCCTGTTCATGACCATTATCATCGTCTTATGCTAATAAAGCACTTATCGAATGGTTCATCGCCTTGATGTAAATCAAGAACGGTTTACCTGATTTTGGTGCAACAAGAACAGGGGGATTCATCAGATATGTCTTAATATCTTCGAGTGCTTTTTGGCAAGCATCGTCCTAAATAAATGACACGCCCTTCTTGTTTAGCTTAGAAAATGGTTGGCACTTCCCAGAAAGATTTGAGATGAACCTCCGGATGTAAGCTAAACGCCCTTATAATCCTCTGAGTTCTCTTAGATTCCTCGGGGGTTGCAATTCATGTATTGCCTTTACCTTGTCAGGGTCAATATGTATACCTTTAGTGGTGACGACGAATCCAAGGAATTTTCCGCTGGACATTCCAAGGAAGGATTTAGTGGGGTTCATCTTAAATTGATGGCTCCGCATGAGATCGAACATCGTCTTCAAGTCCTTGATGTGATCTTCTTTGTTGCGGCTTTTTACCACCAAATCATCAACGTAGCATTCAACCGTTTTCCTGAGGTGCTTCTGAAAAATCTTAGTCATCGCTCGTTGGTATGTGGCGCCTGCGTTCTTCAGACCGAAAGGCATCACCGTGTAGCAGAAGACACCGAGGGGCGTTCTGAACGCTGTATGCTTCTCATCATCCGGGTGCATCTTGATTTGGTTATACCCCGAAAAGCTGTCCATGAAGGACATTCTCTCGAATCCGCATGTATTGTCGATAATGACATCCGTGATTGGGAGAGGAAAATCATCTTTTGGACATGCTTCATTCAGGTTCCTGAAGTCGATGCAAATCCTGATTTTACCATTCTTCTTCATGACGGGAACGATGTTGGCTAACCAGTCTGGATGTTGTTCCTCTCGGATAAATCATGAGTCGATCAACTTCTTAACCTCTGCCTCGATGGCTTCCATAATCTGCGGACGAAACCGTCTTTGCTATTGTTTGACAGGTTTAGCATCCGGCTTGATGTCGAGGCAGTGCATCGCCACATTGGGGTCGAGCCCTGGCATGTCTTCGTAGTTCCAAGCGAAGACGTCGATATATTCCCTGATAAGGGCAATTAATTCCTCCTTCTCATCTGGGGGAAGACTATCGCTGATGAATATGGGTTTCGGGTTGGTGTCATCGCCCATATTAATTTGGACTATCTTGTCCTCTGTGGGGGGTTCTCTCTGTTCAAACCTATCTCCGTACTACATGTTTAGGTGATGAACCCATGGGTCTTCCCATGTTGGTATTTGATCGTCGTCTTCCATTGTGGATGGATCAGCTGTAGTCATGTTCGACATTAAGGTCTTGAACATTTCTCCCAAACTTGTGTCGGAATCCCCAGCTGAAGAGTCTGGCAAGTACCCATCCTTAGCTTTGTTAGCAATTTGATCGATAATTTGCCAACCACATTCATCATCAGACGATGAAACATAGCCTAAGCCTCTTTTGTGATGGTAATAATCATCCGGTTTCCCTTTCGGTACATATGCCGCTTTAACTGGGATACGGGAACCTCGATCGAAGTATAAACCTTCTCCGAGTGTGAAATTGTATCACTGTCTTTCCATGAGCATGCGCGCTTCCGGACTATACTTAGATAAATGCAGACCAGATTTGTCATCATCCTCATCTTCTCTTAGGAAATGATCTGGCAACGATAGATTTTCTCCTTTACCGTAAATCACTTCTTTTTGTCCCCTACCTTGGTAGGAATAATCCGGGTTGTTCCGAAAGAAAGCTGGAGGTGTTTCTTCGTTACATAAGATGATCGGAGCGGCATACATAAATCAGGATTATCGTGTAATCCCTTTATCGCATCATCAAGAGACAACGAGTACTCTAAATCATCTTTTATTTCAATATCGGCAAGTTGCCAGTTACAACTGCCATCTGACGATTGTTCATCATCAAGATTGATTACAAAGGGTACAATGTCATTTAGAACAAAACCACCATTATAATCGAATCCAACATCGGAATCAGCTTCTTCTCCGCTGTCCGTGCCTTGGACCGATGGTTCAGTATCGGATTCGTTACCATAAAGGAGAGAATCAGTGAAATAATTCTCAAACCCTTTAAATGGTTGCTTATCCGCGACCACCGTCCTGACTCTTCCATCAGTGTCGACATATTTCAGACACTGATGTAGGGTGGAGGGAACTATAACGTTACTATGGATCCAAGGTCGACCCAGTAGTAAGTTATACGATGTCTCAGCATCTATCACGTAACACGTGACCTCCGTCTTCAGATCGCCTATTTGGCACCTTATTCGGATCTTCCCCAAAGGCCTTGACCCGCTGGTGTTGAATCCATAAATGACCGTGCCTGTAGACGCCAATTTGCTGACTGGAATGCCAAGGCTATGCATTAGGCGAAGCAGCATAATGCTCACAGCGGAACCCGGATCCACTTGGATTCGGTTGACTTCACTGGAGCCAATGTACCCGACGAAGTATAGGGGCCGATCATGGTTTGAATTCTTCGTTTGCATGTCCTCTTTGGTGAAGGTGATGCAGGGAAGGTTCTTAGCCGCTACATTGCACTGTTGAGCTAACATTTCTAGTTCTTCAGGAGCTGGCTTGATCCGAGTGAGGAATGCTTCAGAATCGGCTAAGGCCTCTTGCAAGGCTTCTCTAGTCTCCTTAGACAACCGCAGCAACTCATATAGCGTTATCCGCACCGGAATATTGGCTAATTGAGCCATGATATCGAAAATACGCGGAGTTTTCGAGTTCTCCGGTTTATCTCGTCCAATCGGACGATTAAAACGAGACTGCTTCGGGTTCTGAACCTCTTGGGGTCCCTTCTCTTTTTGTTTATCCACCGGCTGTCGTTGAGCCTCCTCAACCGGTTTAGGAACCGTAATCACCCCCAACTCTGTAAGAGTCTTGGCTGGTCCCCGTTTTGCCACTCCCTGCTCAGTAGCTGATCACCAGGAGATGGATATTTGAAGTGATACTCATTTCCACTTCGGGTCGCAAAGACTTCTTGTTCTTCGTCGGAAAGCGGAAAGGTAGGAGCTTCATCGCCATCCTCTTCGAAGATAGCGGACGTAGCGTTGCAGACCTTGCCCTTACCCTTTCTTTTCGAGGAAGTCGCCCACTGCTCATCTTCAATTAGATCCGGATGAACCCAGAGGATTTCGCCGTTCGGGGCTGTGTGTGGCACAAGTCCCTTTTGGCGTTGTCCATGTGGGTCATCATTCACTGTCTTCATTCCCACTTTGGTGACACGTTTCGGCTCGAACCATGTCGTGGGCACCGATCTAAAGCTGATCGACACTGCGTTTGCTCCCACATTCTTTGCGGGCTTCGGGGTTATGACTCCTACATCAATCAACGCCTGGATCTTGTCCTTGAGGTGGTAACAAGACTTCGTAGGGTGGTGGACCGCTCTATGGTACGCGCAGTACTTCGGGTCCGTCACTTTGCTGGCCCCTTCATGATCTACGATCGCCGGCAGCTGGATTTTGTTGTTCTCCAACAAGTACTTGAAGATGCCGGGAACTTCATCATCCTTGAAGGAGTAGACTTTGGGAAACCTTGGCTCCGAAGACTTCTGCTTCTGAGGCCGTTGCTGCCATTGCGACTGCGACTGTTGTGGCGCTCGTTGCTGCTGCTGTTGCTGAGGTTGCAATTGAAAAGTTTGGTTAGCATCAACGGCATTAGCATGAGCTTTACCGTTTCCTTTCGGGTTGAAGTTCTGCGCTGGAGCATTCGCCGCTTGTTGGCCTCTCTCCGCCTTCTTTCTCCTGAGGAATCGTTCAGCCTGCTCCCCTCGGACTTTCAGATCCTTCCATGTCTTGGATGGTGCTATGCCCATTGCCTCCAACACGTCCAGCGAAAGGTTGTTATGGCAGGTCTGGAGGATGAATTCCTTAGTGATCGGGTCCCGGCAATTCATCGCTTTGTTCCGGAACCTTTTGACGAAGGTGTCGACTAACTCCCCATCCTTCTGCTTCTCATCGAGCAACGATCCGATAGAGATCTCGGTGTCATCATCGAAGAAATTTGTGAGGAACTTAGTCTCCATGTCGTCCCAGCTGTTTATGCTACCTGGCTTGAGGCGGCGATACCAATCGAAGGTGGCTCCGCGAAGAGTGCCAACGAATGACCGCACCATTAGAGGCTCATTACCAGAGATTACCCCCAAGTGCGATTTGAAATAAATCAAATGCTGAGTGGGTGAACCCATCCCATTAAACGGCGTGAAGTTAATTAGACTGAACTTCGCCGGATATGGGATTGATTCCCACTCTCTTGGGTATGGACAAGGAATGCCCGTCTTTTTCATCTCTTGAGCGGAAATCAATGTGTTGATTTTGCTCTCGAGGTTTTTAATTTTCAGGCTTTCACCTGTGTCTTCGCTAGCATTCTCGTTACCACCCCCTGCGTTGACGGGAGGATTATTGGCATTATGAGCTCCATTTGTATCCTCATCTTCCTGATGAACTTGGTCACGATGACTTGGTTTGCCTTGCTGGTTCGTCAGTGCTCGGATTTGTTGATCATGCATCTCTCTCATGTTCTGTATGGCCATTTGCATTTCGAACCTGAAGCTTTCTTGTTGTTTGGCCATGGCTTCTTCGAGCATCTTGGCCACTTGCTCCACGCTTATCATGAATGACTCGCGGGGCTATCCTTCGCTGGACACGGTGTTGTCAGATGCAATTGCCGAGCCGGCATCTGATTCTTCGTCTCCCGTAGGTACTCTTGTCCGAACCCTACCATACGTTGCGCGAATGATAGCCTCGGATTGTAGACGAGTTACGCGTCGAGGTATCTCTGGAATCGCCTCGAGGTTATCCTGAGCCGATGTTCCTTTGCTAGTCATGTTGGCGGTGACCCTTGAATGTTCACCATCTTCGACCATCGTTCTTCTTCGTCGGAAACGCCTATGCCTTGGTTTTGGCGTTCCAGTGATGAGCCTTTCGAAAACCGAAACTCTTTCGGGGACCGTCTTGATGCAGTTACACTCAGACAATACCGTCCGAATGAGTTTGGAACAGGGACATTGAGTCTCTAGTCTTTGAGGGCTCCTCTTCCTGGTTTTCCTCGTGCTCCCATCACAATAGTACAACTCGTCGGCTTGACGATCGGAGTAACCTATCGTGTGTTGACACGACTTCTCAGGTATAACGTCCTCGTCATCAGACGAGAATGTTTCCTTCTGAGGGTGAATTGCCTTCTTTGGGCTTTCGAGGTCACTCGCCTCGAAACACGCCTTTGTGGGCGTAAATTCTCAACGGGCTCCCGAACTTCGATGCACAAAGTGGTGCGCCTCGGTGCCATGATTTCTTTGTCATGCTGAAGATTACGGCGACCCCCAGCATGTTGGCTCGTTCGGGATTTCTTCATTGGCCCCAAACGCTCTTGAACTGGAATTTTGCCTCGTTCCTTGGGAAGTGGACCGAGGCGCTCCAAAACCGACTTCCTTTTCTGGGACGGTCCTGTGGGATCTCCCGGAACAGTTGTGGAAATTACCGGCGATTTGGGTTGATTCGTCGGAGGTTGAACTTTCGGAGGCTGCAGTTGTTGCTCCTTGGTCTGAACCGCCGCTTCAGACTTTGGCCTCCAAACTTTACGAGTTGATGGCGGCTTCTTGACCACCTCTTTCTGTAGTTTCCGACGGGCTTCTTCAGCTTTAGCCCGCGCTTGCGCTGATAATGCGCGGCGTTTGCGGATACGCTCCTCCAGCGTCGAACGGTTCCGTTTGACACAGATCCACTCCATCGTTGATGGCTTAGAGGAACCACCATTCATTTGTTGTTGAGGCTGTTTGCCTTGTTTGCTCTTCAGATCCGCCTTATAGCGGACCCTGTCAACAGACTCCATGGCCTTTGCGAATTGCTTCGCAAGGCGTTGACGCTGCCTCTGGCGAGCTCTCTTAGAGAGAGTCACCACGCCTTCAATGGCGGATTTGACCTGCTTAGAGGCCGGTGGGACTTCACCCGACGCAACTTCGGCGTCGATCGGGGTGAGGTTGTCGTTGGTGGCTTCAACTTCGTCGCACCAACGAACTTTTCTCCTGGAGGAGAACTTCTGGGATTTCTTAGACTTGCGGGGGGAGGTTGATCCAGACGAGGACACGTACTCCTCGTACTTCTGCTGGTCGAACTCATACTCGACCTCCTCCACGACCGGGATCGAGATCCGCGGTTACGACGCTCCGATCTCGGCAGCGAGATCGGCGGCTCTCACTGTGGTTGCCAGATTGTTCGTGGGAAAAATAGTTGCTTTCTTCATTACTGATTCCATTGTTATCTTAAATAACAACTTTTGGAGTTACAAAGATCTGGTCTTTTTATAAGATCCGGTTACAATGAAAATCAAAACAAAGAAATAAAAATTACAACTTTTCTCTTGTTTACCGAACAAATCACGAGCTCCTGTTATCCGGTCACTCGCTTGAGTGGGTTGTTTGCCTGCGCCGATGGTTGATCCGTTGACCACCGCACGATCTAGATCCAGACAGATCTACGCAGTATGACGGGTATTATTTCACCAAGGAAATAATAACTGGAGGGATTATTTCACCAAGGAAACAATCGCTCGAATCTCGGGATCAAAGACCAAGCTTTGATCCGGAGTATAGCAACGTAGATCTGAGATCCGGTCCTCTCGAACTCCTGCCTTTTGTGATGTGGATGCTCGCCAAGAATCAGATCTGAACGTCCAAGTCTTCAAGCCTTTAAAAACTCAAGAACAAGGTCTCAATCCGGCAGAATTTCGGCTCTCCAAAAGTCCCCCAAAAAGTGAACCCAAGCCCCCTAATTATAGGCAACCAGATCTGTGCCTTTGGCACAGATCTGGGCCGGCCACCTCAGGGTGGCTCGGCCACCGAGCCACCCCGGGGTGGCTCGGCCTTGGCCGAGACACCTTGAGGTGGCTCGGTTTTGGCCGAGCCCCTCTGGGTGCTGTTTTCCATCGTTTCCCGTTTTCCTATTCTGTATTTGATTTATCCGGACCTTGATTTGACAGTCTGGATCTTCATTTGGCAGTAAATCCGCCTTGGTATTTGAGTTCGAATCCGTTTTATGGTTGGACGACTCGTTGACTTCCCGAACCGTTGGATTGATTCCGCACGCGAATGCATTCCGTTGCTCGCGTGCAATTCGTTGACCTCGTCGCCTCGTCACTCGATGGTTCGTTGGTTTGTCGAATCACCGTGTCGAGCTGTGCTAAGGGACCTATAGGCAATTTTATACGCCTACAATAACCAAACCAAACACGAGTGCAATCCAATCCAAAATACGACAAATCAATCGCAAACACAGAGATATACGTGGTTTGGCAATTTACCTACGTCCATGGGGAGAGGATGAGGAGATTCCACTAAATCAAAGGAGAGTACAAAGGGTTACAAATCTCTCAAATACCCAACCAAAAGATCTCGCACCTTGCTCACAAATTCTCCCTCTCAATATGCTCAAAAGTCTCTCTATTCTCTCCTTAGAAACCCTAGAAAATCATGTTTCAGTATATACCAAAACACAACCCCAAAGAAAACAGGAAACAAAGCCCAAGGCCGAGCTTGACACGCGGTTGACCGCGTCGGTCGACCGAAACCAAACGACAGAACTAAAAATCCACTACAGGGTTTGACAGTCGACCGCGGTGGTCGACCGCACCAAGTCCAGAAACCATCTTCGACTTTGTGCACGTTTCCGGTCGACCGCGCCTGCCTTATGGTCGACCGCTAGAGATCCAAAACTATGTTATGTTATTTTCCTATTTTCTCTTCAATTCTCCACCTCGATGAAGTTTTCCCAAAACTGAGCAGATACCAAACAAAGAGCACCATTGCGTCGTCTCTTTAACTCGGCTGCACCAATGTGGTTGCCTACGTACCCCCTCTCCCAAGGGATCAAGCCGCCCATAGTTCATTCAAATAGCCGTCAACGACCTTAACAATCATGAATGTGCAACAAGTTTTGACAATGATTAAACTTGTTGCCCGGAACCACCTTAGTGAGCATATTCGCCGGATTATCCTTCGTGTGGACCTTCACAATCTCCACATCTCCATCTTCAAGAACATCTCGAACGAAGTGATAACAAATATCAATGTGCTTCGTCGTCGCATGAAAAACTTGATTCTTTGCTAAATAGCACTCGTGCTATCACAATGAATGGTGACGGATCGTTGCGAAATACCAAGTTTCTCCTAAAGTTCCCAAAGCCAAATAGCCTCCTTCACAGCCTCCGTAATCGCCATATACTTTACCTCCGTCGTCGACAAAGCCACCGTAGACTGTAAGGTGCATCTCCAACATACCGGTGCATGGGTCAAAGTGAACACACACCCCATCGTAGACCGGCGCTTATCCAAATCTCCCACATAATCCGAATCAACATAGCCAATGCACAACTGCCCACCTCTAGTGTCCCGCTCAAAAACTAAACTAACATTAAGAGTACCTTGAATGTACCTCAAAATCCATCTTACGGCGTCCCAATGACCCACTCCTGGATCGTGCATGTATCTCAAAATCATGCTCACCGCCTATGACAAATCCATCCTCGTACATACCATCCCGTATATTAAGCTTCCAACTGCGCTCGCATATGGAGTCTTCAACATCAACTCTCGATCTTCAACTGTCTTTGGTGAAAGGTTAGTTGAAAGCTTCAAATGGGCTCCCAAAGGTACATTAACTAGCTTCGTATTCATGCTAACATTAAACTACTGTAGAACTTTCTTCAAATAAGTCACCTGTGTCAAATAAATTTTTCCCTTCTCTTTGTCTCTGTCGATCTCCATCCCTAAAATGTGTTTTGCCTCACCCAAATCCTTCATCTCAAACTCCTTTGAAAGCTGAATCTTCAACTCATCTATAGCAGATCTAGAAATAGAAGCAACCAACATGTCATCAATATAAAACAATAAATAAATGTACGCACCTCCTTTCAACTTGCGAAAATACACGCAAGGATCAAACTGGCTCCGAGTGTACAAATGACTAATCATAAAACCATCAAATTACCTATACCATTGTCGAGGAGATTGCTTCAAATCGTATAACGATTTCTTCAACCTACAAATCAACTTATCCTTCCCTGCAGCACAAAATCCCAATGGCTGAGTCATATATATTTCTTCATCAAGATCACCATGAAGAAATATCGTCTTTACATCCAACTGATCTAACTCCAAACCACACCACCAGAGATAACAAAATCTGAATCGAAGAGTGCTTCACCACAGGAGAGAAAACCTCGTTATAATCAATACCTTCCTCCTGTGCATAGCCCTTCGCAACCAATCTAGTCTTGAACCTCACTAGAGTGCCTTCAATGCCCTCCTTCTTCGTGTATACCCACTTGTAACCAATTGTCTTCCGCCCCTTTGGAAGCTAAACAAGCTCCCATGTATTATTCTTGTGAAGAGACTTCATCTTCTCCTGCATAGCTACCTGCCACGAATCAGCCCCCGAACTTTGCTCGGCCTCTCTGAAAGTAGTAGGCACCAACTCATCGATACTCTCCACCGAAAGTGCATACGGAACTACTATGTCGGTATACCGTACTGGCATCCATATGTCTCTCCTCTGTCTCCGAACCGTAATAGAATCCTGAACCTGAGCCGTCGGTCCATGATCCTGCACATCTGTACCCGTATCCTCCTCGTCATCGTCATGCTCGCCTGGCGTCACCTCAGTCGGCACTCTAATGGATACTGTACCATCTGGACAATGTGGAGCTGTATCGATCTCCACCACCTGTGATATCTCTTCTGTAGGGTCGCTCTCCATCTGATGAGAGCTAGGAAGCTTCAAGATAGAAGCCTCATCGAACGTGACATCTCTACTCAGCACAATCTTCTTATCAACTGGATCTCATATCTTGTATCCCTTGACACCATGTTTGAATCTTACAAATATGGCCTTCCTAGCTTGAGGTTCCAATTTATCTGTTCTAACATGATAAAATGTAGGGTATCCAAATACATTGAGCTGATCATAGTCATGTGCTGGCTCTCCAGACCACATCTCCATAAGGGTCTTCCCCTCAATCGTAGATGAAGGCAGCCTTTTAATGAGGTGGCTCGTATATAATAGTGCCTCAGCCCAAAAGATCTTCTCTAAACCACTCTGTGACAATAAGCATCTTCAGTTAAGACCGAATCAACCTCTCTGTCACCCTATTCTACTACGGTGTATGACTAATTGTGAAGTGTCTCTCTATGCCCTCGTCTCGACATAACTATTGAAAGGGGTCTGATGTGTACTCACAGCCGTTGTCGGATCGCAATGTCTTGATCTTTCTCCCAGTCTGTAGTTCTAATATCTTCTTCTACTCCACAAATAAATCTAGGACTTCACTCTTCTTCGTCATGGAGTACACCAAACAACGCCTAGAATAGTCATCAACGAACATGACGAACCAATGTTGACCATCAAGTGATGCAGTCTTTATGGGACCCCAAACATCTGTGTGCACGTAATTCAGGATGCCCCTCATCCTCTGGATGGTAGTCCCGAAGTTCACATTCGTCTTCTTACCAAGAACACAGTGTTCACAGAACTCAATTTTCCCACTCTTGGCTCCTTTCAATAGCCCCTGCTTGCACAAAGCCTGCAGTGATTTTTCTCCTGTGTGCCCTAACATGTAGTGCCAAAGTCTACTTATGTCTGCCTCTGAAATAGCTGAAGCTACCTGACCAATCTCGGTGCTCCCCTTCAGATAATACAAGTTTTGACTACGGACTCCCTTCATTACCACCAATGATCCCTTAATAACCTTTGCTACAGCGTCCTCAAAGGTCACCTTGAATCCCTTTACCTCCAAAGCTCCAACAGAAATAAGATTCTTCTTCAGCAAAGGAACGAATCTTATATCATTCAATTCACGGACTACTCTATCGTGCATCCGAAATCTGATGGTACATATCCCACAAATGCCACAGGACTGATCATTTCCCATGACTACAACTCCCCCATCGAGTCTCTCAAAAGATGCAAACCAATCTCGCCTAGGGGTCACATGATAAGTAGCGCCGAAATTAAGCATCCAATCTGATGCATCCAAGTGGTTCACCTCTGAAGTAATCAATAGAGAATAGCTTGAATCATCTGAATCATCGCCTCTCGCAACATTCACCTCATTAGCCTTCGGGCCCTTTTTCTTGCTATTCTCTTTCTCCTTGAGCTTCGGGTAGTCTCTCTTCCAATGTCTTTGTTCCTTGCAGAACACACACTAGTTCTTTGCTAACTGGTGATGGCCTCTAGACTTTGACTTGTTCCTATTACCACCTCTCGGATATGAGCTTCTACCTCTCGTCGACAAGGCCTCTCCTGAAGTACTAGCGCGGGAAGTCTCCTTGTCATTCCTCCTTAAATCATATTTCGCCAAAGAATTAGTAACTTCACTATATGTGATAGAAGATCTCCCGTTCAACAAAGTAAGTATGAAGGTATCATACTCCTCATCCGGTAAGGAGTCCAAAAGAATAATAGTCTTGTACTCATCCGTAATCTTCTCATCCACATTGGCCAAGTCCGACAATAACTTAATGTAGTTGTTCACATGAACTGCTAGTGATGTGCCCCTGGACATCTGAAATCTGAACAATCTTCGCAGCAAGTGCAAACGGTTCTAAAAACACTCTTCGTAAGGTACTTATTGTTGAGAATCTCCCACATCTTCATTGCAGACATTATCCCAATCACATCATATTTCAGCTCCTGTTCCAAACAGGACCTAATCACCCCACAAGTATTCATATTCATCTTTTCTCATACCGCCTCTTTATATTTTGGTGGTCTCTCATGGACCATGATAGTCTCCTCCAAATTCTAAGCATTGAGCGCATCCTGTACGTCGCTCATCCACAAACCAAAATTGATCTTGCCATCATATTTAACCACACTAATTTTAGTGTTCTGAAAATTAACTTGAACTGTACCCGCCATCTTGCTGCTTTCACCAACTTCTTCTTCCATACTCACAAACTCCAAATTGTAGAGAAAAAAATTCAAACTTGATAGAATTTAGAAGTTACCTAACTGAACCCTAGAACGGATTCCAAAATATATCTCCTAACCACACAAGAAAAGCGAAATCTTCAACGGAAACTCCGCAACGCTATCTAACCGAAGTCTAGAACTCCAAGAACCAAGCTTCAACAATGAATCTTCCTCCACCCAATGCCAAAACCCTAGATCTAAAATCTGAGCTCTGATACCAAATGTTGCGCACCTTTACGGAAGCGTGCTCGCACACCGAACGAGTTCGTGAGGCACGAGAGAAGATAATCAAACCAAACACGAGTGCAATCCAATCCAAAATACGACAAAGCAATCGTGGTTCGGAAATTTGCCTACGTCCACGGGGGAGAGGAGGGGGAGACTCCATTAAATCAAAGGAGAGTATAAAGGGTTACAAATCTCTCAAATACCCAACCAAAAGATCTCTCACCTTGCTCACAAATTCTCCATCTCAATATGCTCAAAAGTCTCTCTATTCTCTCCTTAGAAACCCTAGAAAGTCGTGTTTCAATATATACAAAAACACAATCCCAAAGCAAACAGGAAACAATGTCCAAGTCCGAGCTCGACACGCGGTCGACCACGACGGTCGACCGAAACCAAACGACAGAACCAAAAATCCACTACTGGGTTTGGCGGTCAACCGCACCAAGTCCGGAAACCATCTTCGACTTTGTGCACGTTTCCGGTTGACCGCGCCTCCCTCGCGGTCGACCACTAGAGATCCAAACCTGTATTCTGTTATTTTCTTGTTTTATCTTCAGTTGCTCTATACTTCTAGTGGTTCGAATTTTTTTTTTTCAAAATCTCTACTGGAATCTAAGAACCTGATTCGATCTCAACAAGTATTATACCATTGTCTTGATAGACATAATTAATTTACAAAACATAAATACAATATGCATGCATCTGAGTCCCTCTCTGTCCTAATTATAAAAGAAATTTTGCATACGTACTCCTAAAATTTACTATATTTGCAAAATTATCCTTTAAATCTTGGTATCTGCAAAATTGCTCCAAATCTTTGACGTTGATTTTTTTCTACTCCTTTCACTTAGCAATTTTAGTTTCTTAAAGAGAAACTGTCACAAACCTATTAGGAATTATTGAAAATTTTGACAAACTATTGGGAATTTTTGACATTGTCTTGTTTAAAAACCAAGATTCTTACGTTAAAGCAATAAAAAGATCCATTATGCTAGTCTTGAGGCGCAACTTAGTAATATCAAAATTTAAGGGGCACGAATATAAATATTGAAGATATGAGCGGTATGCATAGAGAACCCATAATAAAATAATGACTGAAGTGGACTTTTTAAGAAAAATATTAATCGCATAGAGATTTGAGGCAGAGTAAACACTGAACAGTATTTATTAATTACATTCCGATAATAAATAGAGGAGGACCTAGATATGAGGCCAAGAGAGAGAGAAGCAGAGATAAGGGAGAAGAAAGGTAAAGAAGAATCCATGGAGAAGCGATGGTCTCTGCGAGGAACTACAGCTCTAGTCACTGGAGGAACTAAAGGGATAGGGTACCTTTCTTCAATATTTTAGCTTCCTAATATTTTTCATTCACACTCTCTAGTGTCCTCATTATGAATTTCTCCATCATTCTTTTATGGGTTTTTCGTTTTTAAACTAAAAGCTTTGCCATCATCAATTTTATACAAAAAAATTACGTCCAAAATTAACAAATCATCAACTTCGATAGGTAAGCTTAGAACATTAGAACTTGTCAAATTCTACGCATCACATTCAACGATATTGATGATTTTCTCATTTGGGAATTTTCTTTTCCAAAGTTGATGATTTGGGATAGTTTTGCAAAGATTAAGATTTAGGGATTATTTGCAAATATGCATGATTTAGGGGGTATATACATATTAAAAAAAAAGCCTATTTCGAACTCATACACTTCGAAATTGACTTGTACTCCCAAAATACCAAACGCACTTATTTCCAAGCCCAAACTCAAGTTTTTGTTATGATTGTATTCATATTAAAAAAAAAATTACATACTATAACAAAAATTTACAAAAGTATACCACCTCCTTCCTCTCAAAATCCCGAACCCAAACTCAAGTTTTTGTTATTACTAGGTGAGATCCACGATGCGTTGCGTGTGGTTAGTTTTTGAGTTTTTTATTTAGTATAATTAGGTTGGCAAATAGTTTAAAATATATTAAAATTTTCAGATGTCTCTGGGTGTTAACCTTGTTGGTTTCAAACTCTTGTCTTTACGGGAAATAATAAAGTTTAGAGTATTTTAATAACAATATATATAATAAACAATCCATCTGATAAACTTGTAGTATCGCTTGTTTAGGTTTTGAATTTATTTTGTGAAAAAGAATATGAGAAAAAGTGACTTAAAGGGGAAAAAATAAAGATCTAGAATTAACCATTTGGAAGAGGTTTGAGTGTTAATAATGTTAGTATGCAAATTAAAAGTGAAATTAATGGAAACTATTAAGTAAATCCATGTGGATTAGAATGGATGGTTATTCGATCGATTCACTATTATTGAATTCTGAGGCCGAGATAGAATTTGCAATTAAATGCATAGATATTATACTATTATCAACCTAACTGATCCAATACTTTTTTAGCATTATATATCATTGATACACTTTTATTAAATATTTAATAAGTAACGTGATGAAATTTACTAACTTGAATAATATCTCTCAATTGTTTGGAGAAATGTACTCCTAATAGCTTAACCATCAACAAATCCTATAATTATACAACATACATAAATTTTTTAATTCAACAAAATGAATAATTATTCCTAGTAACTTTATAATCATTTAAAAAAAATATTGATTTACACCATTTTTAGGATTTTCTAACAGAAAAAGAATATTGATTGAAATAGAGGTTGAACAATAAATCTAAAGATGTGTGTTTTATTAACTCTACATTTTAGCTTCAAAATATTTTTTTTTGGAACTTATAAGACTACCTAAATTTTATAAACATTGTTCTTTATTTTGTGGACTTAGAAATAACATTTTCGGATTTTTTCCCTATTCTAAAATTTTCCAAAAATTTCCCTTTCTTGTAATTTGTTTATTAAAATCCTAGATTTAATCTTATAATTAAATTTACCAAAACCATAATTCTTTATAAAAATATTTTTGTACGCACTTATAGTGGAATTTCTTTTTTTTGTTTATGTTAATTGTTCATTTTAGTTTTCATAGAAAAAATTAACTTTATAGAGTTATTATACATGTAAATTTTACGTTGCTCTTTCTATATATAAAAAACTAAAACTACTTCGTGAATAAATTTCTTTGTGGTTTAAATGCCCATGTAACAAGATATGATTCTTGGTATTCATACTTTTATAAATGGTAATATCAACACTTGTAAAAAAACCTGGAGAGTATTTTGAACATCCCTTCATGCAACAACAGATCTAAATACCATGTTCTTCCAATAATTAACGAAAACATAAATGGAAAGCATAACAGTTTATAATTACCCATATGCACTCAAAAAATCTACATGAATGAAAAATGTAAAAGAACCCTAAAGATAAAGTATAAAAAAATAAATTAAATTTTTTTGAAAAAATAAATGATTACAAATGATGAAACTAAATGTTGTTAAAATTTGTTTATAAAAGGGTCTATAATTTAATAAAATAAAAAAATAAATAAAATCATAACACACTGTATATTCTACCTTTATCAATTGATCGACCAAATAGAAGTTAAGCATTGCCCACGAATCAGAGAACAAATAAAATTTTAGTAGTTAAAAAAATCGTTAAAATATGGTGATCTCATTAAGATTCTAAATTTTTTATATTATTATCTTATGCAAACATACAAAATCTGTCAGCCGTATCCATTCACTTAGATTCATAAGATATTAATAATCATTATTGAAATTTATAGTGCCAAAATGAGCTTATTATAAAACTACTTTTATTAAATTGCCAATTAATAGCAAACGAGTAAATTGGGAATATTAGTTGTAAGTTGGTGTACAAGAGAAAGGAGGATTCTTTCGAGCTCGGCGGTACAAGGTACAATGCTAGGACTATGGGCTAAGGGGTTTGCACAAAGAGAGAGTGTGGATTATAGATTTTTCTCTGATGGTGAAACACACTTCTATTTGGGTACTATTGAGTATTGTTGCCTATGGTGATCTTGAACTGGAATAACTTGATGTCAAAACGGTCTTCTTGCACAAAGACTTAGAGGAGGAAATCTATATGTATCAGCCTAAGGGTTATAAGGTTGAGGATATGGAGCATTATGTATGTCGCTTGAGGAAATCACTTTATAGGTTGAAACAATCTCCTCGGTAGTGGTACAAGCGATTTGACTCCTTCATGCCAAACCATGGGTTTTCCAGAAGCGATTATGATTGTTACGTCTATATTTGGAAGCTTCGTGGAGGTGATTATATCTATCTTCTTTTGTATATGGATGACATGCTTATTGCTTCGAGAAGCAAGATGGAGATAGATGGGCTAAAATCTCAACTTGGTAAAGAGTTCGAGATAAAGGACATGGACGCTGACAAGAAAATAATGAATATGGAGATTAGAAGAGAGAGGGCGAATCAGCGATTGTTCTTGAGTCAGAAAGGCTACATTGAGCAGGTTATCGCAAGGTTTGGGATGCAAAGTGCTAAGTAGTGGTGACTCTATTGGCTCTACATTTTAGGCTCTCAGGTAAACAATCCTCCATTACAACAGAAGAAAAGGCACACATGGAGCGTGTTCCTTATGCTAGCGCAGCCGGCTGTTTGATGTACGCAATGGTGTGTACACATCCAGATATTTCACAAGCAGTCAGTGTTGTTAGTAGGTTCATGGCGAATTCGGGAAAGACGCATTGGGAAGCAGTAAAATGGGTCCTGAGGTACTTGAAGAGTACCATTGATACGGATCTGTGTTTTGGTGGAGATACATGTCAGATTAGTTGGTTTGTGGATTCAGATTATGCGGGCGATCTAGATAGACGATGATCTACTACTGATTATGTGTTCACAATACATGGTGCTTCAGTTAGTTGGCGATCGATGTTATTGACTATAGTTGCACTTTATACTACAGAGGCTGAGTATATGACTATGACAGAGGGAGTGAAGGAAGCATTGTGATTGTGGGGTCTTTTAGCTGATTTGGGGGTTGAGCAGGGTTGTATGAACTTGTGGTGCGATAGTCAGAGTGCGATTCATTTGGCTAAGAATCAAGTTCATCATGCTCGTACCAAGAATATCAATGTCAGGTATCATTTTGTGCGGGATGTCATAGAGGAAGGTGATATTTCACTCATGAAGGTGCACACAAATGAGAATCCCGCAGACATATTGACCAAAGTGGTGACAAGAAGCATGTTTTAGTATTGCTTGGACATGCTTTATATCAGCCCGTGTTGATCTGCCCAAGAGGGCATGACCTTTCGGGACTGTAATAGGGTGAGGTGGAGACTATATGGGGAACAATGTGTAGAACTACGATTAGCTTGATCCCTGATCAGAGGGTACGTAGGCAGCCATGGTATAATGATGCAGCTGGTTTGGAGTTTCAGATCTCTCTTGTGATGCTCGTAGCGTTCTTCTGGTGTTCGTCCAAAATTTGAGATTTATCAAATATTTAACAAGGTGTAGAATCGTAAACACGAGACACCCTGAGGTGTCTCGGCGTGTGAGACACCCTGAGGGTGTCTCGGAATCGGGTTTTCCAGACTCGATTTTGATCTATTTTCTTGATATAAATAGGAACTTTGTTCCTAGGTTTTTTTTTCTTAGAGTAGAGTGGTTTGTTCAGAGAAAAAAGGAGAGTTTTTTTTCAGATCTGAAATAGGTGAGATCTTGAGGAGAGGAAAGAGTGAGTGCTTGGGGAGATTGTACAAGAAAGAGGTTGTCTTCTCTTGGGTATAATCTAACTTTCATCTCTTTGGGACGAGCTTGTGGGTTATGCAAGTCGTCGGTGTTCTCCATCATAGTGGAATCTCCCTTCACCCCTCCCTTGGACGTAGACAAGTTTGTCAAACCACGTATATCTCTCGCCTCATTTACTTTGGATATTGTTTTCTGTGTATTTGTCATTGCTTGTTGTTCCCTCGATATTCAGATCTAGATTTGATATCGAGAAAAGTGTATATCTCACCTCACTGAGATATTCACTTTTGTTATTGTTTCATATCGAAACAGGAACATCGAGGTTGGTTTGAGTTTTGTGTAAACTCAACCAGGGTTTTCTCTCGAGGTGATTCGCTTCCGCTGCGAGTGGGCATGTCGGCACCCAACACCATGCAATCTTGCTTCTTCGATCAAGTCGTTTCTTCCAAACAACAAATGGACAGTCATCATTATTTCCACTGACAAAGGCTTCTCACGTATGGTTGATTTCATGGAGATCCATCTTAGTTTCATATCACTAGACCTCTGCTTTGGATTTGAAAGACTGTACGGGTGAGTTACAAAGATATTTCTCCTCTTTGGCTTTTTCTCTTGTCTTACCCTTTGCTATCTTCGAGTCTGGCCTCAAACTTCCCTGCATTGCCTTTATTGTTATTGTTAGCCTTTTTCTCTTGATCTCTGCGTTATTCTAGCGCCTGCATTGATCCACCTTGTTCACCACCACCCCATTGGCTTTCAGCATCCATTGTAAAAGCCATCGAGAGGAGCCTGAAGGCCATGCTATAATTTCCAACAAACCCTAACCTTTGTTGAGTAGAGGGTAGAAGGTGTTGTGCGCAACGGAAATTTCGGCAGCACTTTGGCAGCACAACAAGAGAGTCAGATCGCAATAGGAATTCCTGCTTCACAAAGGAAACAAGAACCTTAAGCAAAATATCTCAATCAAGTGAGATATCAGCTCTTCCTCTCATCAGTTCTAGGACTGACCTGTCTAGGGAACCTAAAAGCTATTACAAATCACATAAATAGCGAGACAACTAATTTTACGTGGTTCGGCAAATTGCCTACGTCCACGGGGCAAGGAGGGGGAGAGATCTACTATTAGAGGGAGAGATTACAACTAGGGTTTACAATCACTCACAACCTAAACCCTTAAACAAACTCTCAGATCCCTCACAATATCTCTCTACAAAAGGACAAAAGCCTGCACTTTTTCTTCTTGCTGTAGCCAAAAGAGAAAAATCCAGCCGAAAACAAATCCTTGCACCTGCTGTAATTTTCTTTTGATTTTTCTCTGCAGCCGCACAAAGCCTGCAACCGCACAACTCCTTGCTCGCGCTCTTTGCTCCTCTGCCTTTCCCAGCCGAAAACAATTCTCCTTGCACACAGCCCTAGATGACTTATTATATTGATATATATAGTGTATTTGTGATTAGAGTGGGTCTGGCTATTTCCGCGTGGGCTTCATTCATGTGGTCCCCCCCTCACGTTTACAATTCTCCACCTCGGTAAAGTTTTTCCAAAACTGAGCCGACACCAACCAAACCAAATGTCCCACTTGTTGCGTCCAGGATGAAGTGAAACAATTCATGACAACGGATTCAATCCATAACAAGTCGAGACCCAAATAGGAGTGTGAACATTCTCCAAATGTTGGTATCAACTCACCAAATCGGCTGCATCATAAATGACTACCTACGTATCCTCTTGCCTAAGGAATCAAGCCTCGCGTAGTTCACCCAAATGGCTGCCAACGGCCTCAATAATCACGAATGTGCAACAAGTTTCGATAATGATTAAACTTGTTGCTCGGAACCACCTTAGTGAGCATATTCGCCGGATTATCCTTCGTGTGAACCTTCACAAGTTCCACATCACCATCTTCAAAAATATCCCGAACGAAGTGATAACGAACGTCAATGTGCTTCATCCTCACTTGAAAAACATGATTCTTCGCCAAATAGATAGCACTCATGCTATCACAATGTATAGTAACGGACCTCTGTGATATACCAAGTTCCTCCAAAAGTCCTCGAAGCTAAATAGCCTCCTTCACAACCTCCGTAACTGCCATATACTCTGCCTCCGTCATAGACAAATCCATCGTCGACTGTAAGGTGCATCTCCAACACACCGACGCACGGGTCAAAGTAAACACATACCCCGTAGTAGACCGGAGCTCATCCAAATCCCCGGCATAATCCGATTCAACATAACCAATGCATAGCTGCCCACCTGTAGTGTCCCGCTCATAAACCAAACCAACATTGAGTGTACCTTAAATGTACCTCAAAATCCATCTCACAGCGTCCTAATGACCCACTCCTGGATCGTGCATGTATCTCAAAATCTTGCTCACCGCTTGTGATAAATCCGGCCTCGTACATACCATCGCGTACATCAAGCTTCAGACCGCGCTCGCATATGGAGTCTTCGACATCAACTCTCGATCTTCAACTGACTTTGGTGAAAGACCAGCTGAAAGCTTCAAATGGGCTCCCAAAGGTACACCAACTGGCTTCGTATCCATGTTAACATGGAATCGCTGTAGAACCTTCTTCAAATAAGCCACCTGTGTCAAACAAATTCTGTCATTCTTCTTGTCTCTACCGATCTCCATCCCTAGAATGTGCTTCGCCTTACCCAAGTCCTTCATCTCAAACTCATTTGAAAGGTGAACTTTCAACTCATCTATAGCCGACCTGGAAATAGAGGCAACCAACATATCATCGACATAGAGAAACAAATAAATGTGCGCACCTCCTTTTAACTTGCGAAAATATACGCAATGATCAAACTGGCTCCGAGTGTACGAATGACCAATCATAAAACCATCGAATCACCTATACCACTGTCGAGGAGACTGCTTCAAACCGTATAGCGATTTCTTCAATCTGTAAACCAATTTTTCTTTCCCTGCAGCTCGAAATCCTAATGGCTGAGTCGTATATATTTCATCATCAAGATCAACATGAAGAAATGCCGTCTTCACATCCAACTGATGTAACTCCAAACCATAGTGTGCCACCAAAGCTAGCAAAATTTGAATCGAAGAGTGCTTCACCACCGGAGAGAAAACCTCATTATAGTCAATACCTTTCTCCTGTGCATAGCCCTTCGCAACCAACCTAGCTTTGAACCTTAATGGAGTGCCCTCAATGCCCTCCTTCTTAGTGTATACCCATTTGCAACCAATCGCCTTCCGCCCCTTTGGAAGCTTAATGAGCTAGCATGTATCGTTCTTATGAAGAGACTCCATCTCTTCCTGCATAGCAACCTACCACGAATTAGCCTCCGAACTTGGCTCGGCATCTCTGAATGTAGTAGGCACCAACTCATCGATACTCTCTACCGGAAGTGCATACGCAACTGTGTCAGCATACCGTACTGGCATCTGTATGTTTCTCCTCTGTCTCCGAACCGTAATAGAATCTTGAACCTGAGCCGTCGGTTCCTGATCCTTCATAACTGTACTCGTATCCTCCTCGTCGTTGCCGTGCTCGCCTGGCGTCACCTCAGTCGGCACTCTATTGGATACTGTACCATCTGGACAACGTGGAGCTGCATCGATCTCCACCACCTGCAATATCTTCTCCGTCGGGTCGCTCTTCACCTGATGAGAGCTGGGAAGCTTCAAGATAGAAGCCTCATCGAATGTGACGTCCCTACTCAGCATAATCTTCTTATCAACTGGATCCCATAGCTTGTATCCCTTGACACCACGCTTGAATCCTACAAATATGGCCTTCCTAGCTCGAGGTTCTAATTTATTTGTTCTCACATGATAAAACGCAGGGCACCCAAATACCTTGAGCTGGTCATAATCATGTGTCGGCTCTCCCGACCACATCTCCATAGGGGTCTTCCCCTCAATCGCAGATGAAGACAGCCTATTAATGAGGTAGCTCGCATATGTAAGTGCCTCAGCCTAAAAGATCTTCTCTAAACCACTCTGCAACAATAAACATCGGATCTTTTCTAGTAAAGACCGATTCAACCTCTCTGCCACCCTATTTTGTTGTGGTGTATGACTAACTATGAAGTGTCTCTCTATGCCCACGTCTTGACATAGCTGCTGAAAGGGGTCAGAAGTATACTCACAATCGTTGTCGGATCGCAACGTCTTGATCTTTCTCCCAGTCTGCAGTTCCAATCTCTTCTTCCACTCCACAAACAAATCTAGAACTTCATTCTTATGCTTCATGGTGTACACCTAACAACGTCTAGAATAGTCATCAACGAACGTGACGAACCAATGTTAACCACCAAGTGATGTAGTCTTGGTGGGACCCCAAACGTCTATGTGCACGTAGTCCAGGATGCCCCTCGTCTGATGAATGGTAGTCCCGAACTTCACCTTCGTCTTCTTGCTAAGAACACAGTACTCACAGAACTCAATCTTCCCACTCTTGGCTCCCTTCAATAGCCCCTGCTTGCATAATGCCTGCAGTGACTTTTTACCTGTGTACCCCAACTTATAGTACCAAAGTCTGCTAATGTCCGCTTGTGAAATAGCCAAAGTAACATGACCAATCTCGATGCTTTCCTTCAGATAATACAAATTCCGATTGCGGACTCCCTTCATCACCACCAATGATCCCTTAGTAACCTTGCTACAGCGTTTTCGAAAGTCACCTTGAATCCCTTCACCTCTAAAGCTCCAACTGAGATAAAATTTTTCTTCAGTTGAGGAAAAAAATCTCACCACCTTCAACTCATGGACTACTCCATCGTGCATCCTAATCCGCACGGTACATATCCCACAAACGCCACAGGATTGATCATTTTCCATGATAACAACACCTCCGTCGACTTTCTCAAAAAATGCAAACCAGTCTCGCCTAGGGGTCACATGATAAGTAGCGTCAGAATCAAGCATCCAATCTGATGCATCCACATGGTTCACCTCCGAAGTAATCAGTAGAGAAAAGCACGAATCATCAGAATCATCGCCTTTCGCAACGTTCACCTCATTGGCCTTCGGGCCATTTTTCTTGTTATTCTCCTTCTCTTTGATCTTTGGACAGTCTCTCTTCCAATGTTCCTGCTCCTTACAGAATGCACATTGGTTCTTTACTAATTGGTGGTGGCTTCTTGACTTTGACCTTCCTCTATTACCACCATTTGGATATGGGCTTCTACCTCTCGTCGACAAGGCCTCTCCTGAAGTACTAGCGCGGGAAGTCTCCTTATCCTTCCTCCTCAAATCATAATTTGTCAATGCATTAATAACTTTACTATAACTGATAGAAGATCTCCCGTTCAACAAAGTGAGCACGAAGGTATCATACTCCTCATCCGGTAAGGAGCCCAATAAGATAATAGCCTTGTACTCATCCGATATCTTCTCATCAACATTTGCCAAGTCTAACAACAACTTAGTGTAGTTGTTCACATGAGCCGCTAGCGAGGTGCCTCTGGACATCTGGAATCTGAATAACCTACGCAGCAAATACAACCGGTTCTCAACACTCTTCGTAAGATACTTATTGTTGAGAATTTTTCACATCTATATCGCAGACGTCACCCCAATCACATCATATTTCAGCTCCTGTTCTAAACAGGACCTGATCACCCCAGAAGCATTCCTATTCATCTTCTCCCATACCGCCTATTCATATTTAGGTGGCCTCTCGTGGACCATAATGGTCTCTTCTAAATTCTAAGCATTGAGCGCATCCTGTACGTCGCTCATCTACAAACCAAAGTTGATTTTACCGTCATACTTCACCACACTAATCTTAGTGTTCTGAAAACTAACTTGTATTGTACTCGCCATCGACTTTCTGCTTTCACCTTCTTTTCCCATTGCAAACTAACTCTAAATTGTAGAGAAAGAACAAAATTGATAGAAATTAGGAATCACACAACTGAACCCTAGATCGGATTCCAAATAGATCTCCTATCCACACGAAGAAAACGAAATCTCCAACGGCAACTCCTAATGCTATCTCCACCGAAGCCTAGAAATTCAAGAACCAAGCTTCACACAAGAATCTTCCTCCACCAAACTCCAAAACCCTAGATCTAAAATCTGGGCTCTAATACCACTTGTTGCGCGTAGCGAAAATTTCGACAGTACTTTGGCAGCACAACAAGAGAGTTAGGTCGCAATAGGAATTCATGCTTCACCAAGGAAACAAGAACCTTAAGCAAAATATCTCAACCAAGTAAGATATCAGCTCTTCTTCTCATCAGTTCTTGGACTGACCTGTCGAGGGAACCTAAAAGCTATTACAAATCACACAAATAGCGAGACAACCAATTTTACGTGGTTCGACAAATTACCTACGTCCACGGGGCAAGGAGGGGGAGAGATCTACTATTAGAGGGAGAGATTACAACTAGGGTTTACAATCACTCACAACCTAAACCCTCAAACGAACTCTCAGATCCCTCACAATATCTCTCTACAAACGGACAAAAGCCTACACTTTTTCTTCTTGCTGTAGACAAAATCCTTGCACCTGCTGTAATTTTCTTTTGATTTTTCTCTGCAGCCGCACAAAGCCTGCAGCCGCACAACTCCTTTCTCGCGCTCTCTGCTCCTCTGCCTTTCCTAGCCGAAAACAATTCTCCTTGCACACAACCCTAGATGACTAATTATGTTGATATATATAGTGTATTTGTGATTCCGGTGGGCCTGGCTATTTCCACGTGGGCTTCATTCACGTGGTCCCCCCCTCACGTTTACAGAAGGAATTTACATAACGGGTATGGATGAAAAAACTCAAGTACCCAAATACGTAAACAACTAAACAATTTAATTAACAACATCTAACAGGTCTTCTAATCTGTATATAAACCCTTGTATACAATAATATTCAATCATCAATAAGAGTTATTTTCTCCTAAGTCTTCATGGTCTAAAAATTTGTTTCCTCCTATGCATTGCAGACGTGCTATAGTTGAAGAATTAGCACGGCTTGGGGCTTCAGTGCATACATGATCTCGTAATGAGGCAGAGCTTAACAATTGTTTGCAGGAGTGGCAGAAGTTAGATTTTAGCATCACAGGTTCAGTCTGTGATGTATCCTCGATCTCGAGCTGAACGAGAGAAACTAATGGAGAAGGTCTGTTCCACATTCAACTGGACACTCAACATTCTAGTAAGCATCTGTAGGCATCGAAAATTGCCTATAGATCTCCACGAACAGCTCAGTGTTAAGGAATGATAATGAACGTTACTATCTGGTTCACAGGAGTTCGATTGACGTCGGTGAACGCTTGAAGTGAATCGACGAACTATGTGAGCTGACAGAATTTCGGAATAACGAAGGCACGGGCTAATCGAGAGCCCCGCGATGTTTATAAAAAGAACAACGCCCTTCATGTCTCGTTCGTTCTACAGATAATCCAACCATTGGAGCTGATAGAACTCTTCGTCAGACTTCCAACGCACTTCGAATCACTAAAATCCGAGTTCGGACGAAGAATTTACAGCGGAAGCGGACGAATGCACCTCAACGGAGTGTCTCGGCCAATGTGAGACACCCAGGGGTGTCTCGGATTTTCTAGGATACCCCAGGGGTGTCTCGGATTTTCCAGGACACCCCAGGGGTGTCTCGGATTTTCCAAGACACCCCAGGGGTGTCTCGGATTTTGTGAGACACCCCAGGGGTGTCCCGGATTTTGGGAGACACCCTCCAAGGCAGATTTGGGCCTTTAGCCCATTTTAACCGCTCCGCTATCCCCTCAAGCCTATAAATACAAGCCTTAGGCCTCATTTTTTCAGATCTGGAATTTTGGTGCCTCGGCGAAGCCCTGCCGGATTGAAGACTTAAAAGTACACAGATTCCAGAGAGGAGGAGGAGAGATCAGATCCAGTTCTTCAACGCAAGAGAGAGAGATTCGTCAGATCTACATCACCCGCACCCGATCCTTAGGATTATCCCATTGTGGTAATCCTAAGAAGAGCAAATATCTCGCTTTTATCGAGATAGGCGCTTCTGTTTCTAGATCTCCTCGCGGATCGACAAAGCTCTGCCCAATTTTTTAGCAACCAGATCTGATCGGCGGTGGTCCATGGATAAACCCCGGCACAGGCCAAGACACCCACGCAAGCAGAAGACCGATAAACGATCTCTGCGTTTGTTTGATAAAGTTGTAAACTTTTTTTTATTTTCATTGTGTAAGGTGATCTTATAAAAAGATCAACTTTTTATTTTATTCGAGTTTATTGTAACGACTAAAGTTGTAATAGATCCGATAGCAATGAAAACAGCAACTTTCACCGCAAACAAGCTGGCGACCACAGTGGGAGCCAACAGCTTCGCTGCCGAAGCTGTCGTGCCGTAGCCGACGATCAAGATCCCGATGCTCGAAGAGGTCGAATACGAATTCGACCAGCAGAGATTCGAAGAATATATTTCCTCCTCCTCCTCCAGATCTGCTCTTCCTCATAAGCGCAGGAAGATCTCCTCCTCCCAGGAGATCCGTCAGTCTCCAGATCTGAAAACCAAAGAAGTCAATCTCCACGTCGTCGCTGTCGCAGTTGCACCTTGCAACGATCCGCCGGCATCCAATGAGACCAGATCTGCAGATCTGAACTCCTTCGCAATCAAGGAGTCGACTGCTGAAGGCGCGCCAACTCTATCAAAGAGAGCACGTCAAAGGAAACGCCAACGCCTCGCGCGCCAATTCGCCAAGGCTTTGGATCAGGTGGATGGACTCCGTTACCAAGCAGATCTGGAGTTCAAAAAGCGCCAAGTGGCTAATCTATCGCCACGACCAACATCGGAATCCTCCTCTCGACCTCCCATTAACGAATGGGTTCGTGTCAAACGAACCCGCTCTACTCTCGAGGAGCGAATCCAGAAGCGTCGTGCCTTGCTTGCGCATGCCCGGACCCTTGTGCGAAAAACACAGGAAATGCAAAAGGAAGAGGCAGTTAAGAGATCGCCAAGATCTAAGCAAGTGTGGATGCCAAAGGCCAAATCAACGCCTAAGGCAAAAGCATCCGAGGCTGATCTCCGGCCTTTGTCAACTCCAGATCCCGCTCCTCTTGCTCCTGCACCACCGGTGAAGCCCTATGGCAGCATGGATCTCTCCAAATCTAGAGTCCTATTGACGGATCGCATCGGTTCTCTACCCGAGGATCGAGAAAAAGCGCCCGTTAAGGAAAGCTTGATACTGTTGAAGGAGCTTCGAGCAAACGTCCAGACTGGGGGTCGTACGCGACCTCCTAACAAATTAATTTCTACAACGGCCCGCTTAGCGGTACGTGCAGAAAACCAGGAGCCCGTTAAGGTTTCGACCTTACAAAGGTGTGATTCCAAACGTGTGACTCCTATAGACGCCAACAAGGCGATGTTTACTCAGATGAAAACGCGTCAGACAGACGAACGCGTTATACCTGAGAATCCACGTAAACAGCCGATTGGTTACTCCGACCGCAACGTCGATGAGTTGTGCTATAGGGCTGGGGGTACGAATAAATCTCAAGAGAGAAGTACCCGGGAAGCGGACTCTCACTGTCCGTGTACCAAAATTATCAGGGCAGTTTTATCGGCATGTAGCTTCCCCAAGGTCGCTCCGCGGAGGGTCTCGGTATTCGAAAAGATCTCTAACGAAGCGACTAAGTCCCCGCGGAGGGTCTCGGTATTCGAAAAGATCTCTAATGGAGCGACTAAGCCTAAGCCAAGGCGTCTCCGTAAGGAACGATCGGCCGTTCAAGTTGACGAACTCCCAGAAGTCACAGTGAATGTGGCTGATAAGGGAAAGTCGGTTCGACCTTCTAACTCAGATCCGCTTGCATCGCATCGTCTAACTCGGTTACGATCAGGAACTATAAGACAAAGGGATTATCAGAGAATGCAGAGAGGATTATCCTCGGATGACGAAGTGTCGGATTCCAACTCTGTGGTCGCTTCTGATAATACGGTCTCCAGCCCAGGTCAATCCCACGAAGCATTCATGATCAACACCGAGCAAGTGACCAAAATGGTCGAGGATGCTTTAGCCAAACAGAAAGAAACATTCAAAATCGAAATGGAAACGGCTATATTGCGGATGAGGGAAGAGCACGACCAACAAATTCGGGCTCTGTCTAATCAGTTCGGTGAATCCAACCGTCGTAACCGTGCTGACCAAGTAGGTAGCGATTCAGATGTGGATGAACCTCTCAATGCTGAGAACCCTCCCGTTAACCAAAATGCTGGGGGTGGTCCTACCAAAGATGACAATGCTGGGGGTGGCCCCGTTATTCCTCTCGAAAATTATCCAAAATAGGATATAGATGAGGACGGAAGGATGAAGGACCTCGAGAGCAAAATTAACGCTTTAATGTCTGCTCAAGAGGTAAAGAAGACCGGCATTCCGTGTCCTTACCCAAAAGAGTGGGATTCGATCCCGTATCCGGCGAAGTTCAACCTGATCAACTTCACGCCGTTCGACGGGAAGGGCTCGCCCACTCAGCATCTAATCTACTTTAAGTCCCACTTGGGCACGATTTCCGGCAACGAGCCCTTGATGGTGCGGTCATTCGTTAGCACCCTTCGCGGGCCTGCCTTCGATTGGTACCGCCGTCTCAAGCCCGGAAGCATCAAAAGCTGGGAGGACCTGGAGAGCATGTTCCTCGCTCATTTTTTCGATGATGACGCCGACGTGTCGATCAGGACACTCTTTGATGAGAAACAAAAAGACGAAGAATCGGTGGATACCTTCATCAAACGCTTCCGCAATCAGGCAATAAACTGCAATGATCCCATCACGGAGGAATTCATCTTGCAGACTTGTCATAACAATTTGTCCATTAACATCTTGGATGTTATGGGAGTAGAACCGCTCAATACCTGGAAAGAGTTGAAGGTGCGCGGAGAGCAGGCCGAACGCTTCCTCAGAAGGAGGAAGGTCGAAAGAAGCCAACCGATGGCTAACCTTCTGAACCCGAGTCTCATTTCCCATGATGAAGGGAAGGCACCTGCAACAGCTGTTGATGTTAATCAGACGTCGCAACAGCAGCCCCGAAGACAGCAGAAGACTTCGGATCAGAGGCTCCAAAAAGAGTACTCATTCAAGGACGAAGACGTTCCAGCCATCTTCGAGACCCTTCTCAAAAATAATAAGATCAAGCTGCCACCCATCACGAATCAAGAGGAAGCTGACAATACTGCGGATCCGAAGTACTGCGCGTACCACAGGAGGATCCTTCATCCCACCAAGGCTTGCTTTACTTTAAAAAATAGCATCCAGACCTTGGTGGAAGCCGACGTCATAACGCTAGGGTAAGCTAGTTGAGAACGGCAACACTCCGATAAGTATAAGAGTATAAACTGCTCCTTCCTACACTCCGACAAGTATACGAGTATAAACTGCTTCTTAATACTCCAATAGGTATATGAGTCTAAACTGTTTCCTACCGTTGATGGGAAGTTCCTGGAGAATGTTACGCTAATATTCTTAAGGATAACCCGGTCATGTAACGGAGTACAAAGTCAGACCCAGGTCCAAGAAGGAAGCTGGGGGTGGATGATTCGTGCAATGGGAAGCTCCCGGAAGAATACTATATGTAATTTTCTTAGGGATAACCATATCATTACGAACAAAGTAATAAACACTAAACCCTCACTGTGATTTGTATGAGTCAACCCTCCCGTTGTGATTTGTACTCCCCCTTCCACTGCTTCCTTGGTCAAACCTATAAAAGTTAGGGCCAAAGCCAGAATCCCCTCCCGATTCCTTCCATGAACGAGAGGTCCACTTTCAAATCGAGTGATCAAACCTTCCTACAGTTAGGGTCATCTCAAACCCCCGTTTGGTCAAACCTTCCTACAGATAGGACCAAAACCACAATTCACTCTCGATAAACGAGAAATTTATCTTTAGTTCGGTAATCAAACCTTCCGACAGTTAGGGTTATCCGAATCTTTTCGATTCTCGGAGTGGAGATCTCACTCCTAGTTTTACCTTTCTGGATTCTGGGGGTGGAGATCCCACCTCGAGTTTCCTTTCCTACTGAAGATAGAATATAAAATTCGCTCTCTTCAGGTGCCGGGAGATAGAATATAAAATTCTTCCTCTTCTATTTTCCAGTCCGTCTTTACTTTGAGAGAAGACACAATTCCCAACTTCCAGTCTGTGCACTTTGTGCACGGGGAATTTTATCTCGACTCCTAAATAGAGATAAGCCTACGCCTAACACGCGTTGTCGGTTTAGTCTTTCACCGAGTAAAAAAGACACCAGAGTATAATTCTGGGGACTTTTATCCCGAATCCTAAGTAGGGATGAGTCAACGCCTAATACGCGTTGCCGGATGCCATATTTCCGTAAGAAATGGCGAAGTCTATGTATTCAAAATCATAGCATTAAGTCTAAGAGAAGCAATTCTCTTAGCACAACGTTACATATGAGACGGGTTTTAATAATTCACATGCTAGCCCGATTCAAACGGTAATCGGTAAAAGCACGTCAAACCCGTTGAAGGCTGGGGGTTTGCCAAAAATCCCAAAGTCTATGTCTAACACGCATTGCCGGTTAGTCTTTGACCGTAAAAAGGACAGAAGACCATATATTCAACATTGTGGCAGGTTGTTATTAATAACACCATAATCCGTGCCTCACACGCACGGGGAATTTTATCCCGAAGCCTAAACAGGGATAAGTCAACGCCTAACACGTGTTGCCGGTTTAGTCTTTTACCGATTGAAGAAGACACCAGAATCCAGTCTGGGGTA
>BQKN01053704.1:25490-41543 GCA_022839385.1 Asparagus kiusianus | reverse complement strand
CAGGTTGATAGCGATGCACTTTAGTGTCAGCTGTCTACTTTAGATATATTTTTCGTTTGAGCTCCACTGTAGACTTTTTGGTTTAGACATTTGAGAGTTATTCTAGAAGTTGTAAAGGCTGTGTGCCTTATTTCCTTTACTCAGACTTATTGTATTTGAGACTTGTTAAGAACTCCAGTTTATTCATTTCAGACTTTGGTTTTGTACTTCAGTTTATTTTGTTGGTGAGATGTGTTATGTCCTATCATTTCATCCAGTATTGTCGATTTACCTTTTTACTTGCTTTATACCTACACCTGTTGTTGATTCCACTAGAGAGATAGTAGTTGTGATGGTGAAACGTGTTATTGCACGGTGTGGTGCATGGCAGGTTTGACATTTCTGGTTTCACCTCGGACTGCAGCCTTATGTGAACCCAGGGGCGTCACAGATGGTAAAAATCCTTACCCCGCTGCTGTGTCCTTTAGATCCCATAATAGGTCTCTTGCCATTGTCACTTCCATCATGCTAGTCTTGATTTCATAATTAACAACAGGCATATCTCACTACGTTAATCGAACTAACTCTAACTACTTGTCGAAGAAGTAAACAAAACTTTTCCAAATAAGTGATATTCATCGTCCCGGCAAAAATATGAAATCGTAGCAATCCTTTGCTGCTATTCGCCGGTAATATCCTCTATGATGAATATTTTTAACCTCTGGTTTTGTACCGGTCTACATTAAGAAAATTGCACATATTTTTTTTATTTATAAGTTGCACATGAATCCAGTGTGCCCTACACTATAGCGTTCTCAGTGTCTGATATCTTTACTATTCTTACAAAGCTAAGCCTCCTGCTCTGTGGCTCTATTAATAGCTGGTTATGGTAATGATGAAATCATAGGTATTACCTCTTCAATAGGCATGACTGGTACAATTAGTAGTGCAACTCTAGAAAATAATACTACTGGCGAAAACGGATGCGCCTCTCGCTCTTCGAGTGTTACAAAATCTTACAACAAACGGTACCATAAATTCGATCAAATACTATAGTGCCTGTTGCGGCTCGGGCTTTACTTGCCTAGCTCTCTATGTACGAGTTTTATCTCTAACGCATCCTAGTCCTAACATTTATAATATCAAGAGGAGAGCTTAATGGACATAGTAAATGAGGTTATAAAATATATATATACATAACGTATCATAATACGTATTCATAACATATAGTATTCACGCAAATACTTTAAATCAACATAAAATAATTGTCATAAAAAAATTTCACAAATTTTGAGATATACGCACATATCGTCCTCACTCATTCTAGGAAATTCTTAGCGGACTCTATACATAAATCTTATGAAACTCTATTCCAACTCCACAATTTGACACATGAATGATCATAAGGATATTGGAACTAGAGCTTTGATACCAACTGTGACGCCCCAGAGTTCACACAAGGTTCCAGTCCAGGGTGAAACCCGGATTATTAAACCTATCAAACCTGTCAAACACCAAACATCATGTTTCGCCATCACAATCACAATCTCTCTAGTGAAATCAACAAATATGTGAAGGTACGAAACAAGTAAATAATAGAAGTAGTACAAAATCAGATATGCACAGAAGAAGTATATCAATAAATGAGCCCAATTGAAATAGAATAAAAATATCTCTAAGTCTAAAATACATCTAAACACAATGAGTCAAATAAAATCTCAGTAAGGCACTCAGCCTCTACAAAATGAATACAACTCTAAAGTCTGAACAATGAACATAACTATATAGTAGAGCTTCAACTGCTAAAACTGTGCGACGGCGACTATTTTAAGAACTCCATCATCCTGCGGCTCTTCGAAACTCCAATCTGCCTGAAAGATACAATTTAACCAAAAAGAACAACAACAAGAGCGTCAGAACGCTACAGCAAGATCACCTCCATCCGCCCCCAGAGGAAGGGCTGCTAGATGGAGTGGAGGCTCTATCTATCAAGTAAAGTCTACCTATATTATTTTTCCCATATCTAATGGAGTTAATATTTACGCCTACAAGACGAGACGTAGTACGTCGAGCGAAATAATCCAAATAAGAAAACCCTCATATATATACCATATGTCTTAAATTGTAGATCCCTAAATACTAATTCCAACTCTATGAATGAAAACAACACTCAAAAGAAATACTCTAAGCCTAAACTATATAGGACCAATGTCACAATCTTGAACTACTTCTTAAGTAGTTGGTACAATTATAAGAGAATATCGTTCAACTCAAAAATCACCATAGGCCATATCATGTATACCACAAACTAAAGAATGTACCCTACTCATGGGTAATCTAACATGGGAGTAACTACAATTGAAAATACATATATGTGTGCATCTCCTTGTGCTATAGTGATACTCTTATAATATTCTTACTTAATCGCTCTGTGGTAATAGGTTTTGTCTCCCTATTTCGGATACATAAAATGATGATACTTTTATAATACTTACTCAATCGTCCTGCGAAAATAGGTTTTATCTCCCTATTCCAGATAAATGAAATGACAATACTTTATAATACCATTACTCGATCATCCTGTGGAAATAAGTTTTTATCTACCTATTCCGAATACATAAAATGATGATACTTTTGTAATACTCTTACTCAATCGTCCTACGGAAATAGGTTTTATCTTTCTATTCCAGATACATGAAATGATAATACTTTTGTAATACTATTACTCAATCATCCTGCGAAAATAGATTTTATCTCCCTATTCTGGATACATGAATAACTATACTTCTTTATATGTGCTTACCAATTTAACTTGCGACAAAAGTATATTAACACAATATAAACTAAGCATACGTACACATACCTCGGTGTACGTGTCCATAACTAATATTCTAGAACATATCAGATGCTAAATAACTCTTAATCATTGTAATATAATAGTACAATATTGAGAAACTCTCTCGAAAATAACAAACAAGAGCGAAACTCAAGAAACTTTCACGTTATATATCAATTTTTTCAAATTAACACAATTGTAGTTTTCTGTAGAATATATCGTTAGTCAATTGAGCATATCTTTCTCTAGAAAAACTCTTTTTAAGAGTAGTTTTTTGTTTTGGAAACTAGGTTCACATAGCTATCATTTGGCACTAGTTTGGCTTAGTTTGGAGTTCATATGATATCTCTAATTTCCAGTTATGCAGTAGTTTTTCTGCAAAATGTGTCATCAGTAAATTAAGCATATCTTTTCCTACGAAAACTATCTTAAGGAAAGTTTTTCTGTTTTGAAAACTAGATTCACATATCTTTCAATTGGCATTAGTTTGGTTCAATTTGGATTTCATTTGTTATTTCAAATTTCTAGTTAAACAAAATATATGTGCAACAGTTTTTCCGTAGAACATAACAAGCATGATTATTTGCACAAGAAATCATATTTAAACCTTCAATCATGTTTAAAACATAATGAAACATATATAAAACATATAACAACACTTAAACTTTGATAATCCTTTACTAAAGTTTTCTCGAACATAAATCAAACTTTTGTGTTAATCTAATTATGGTTTTTTTTAACCTAATTTACCAAATTCTTCAATCCAAAGAATGAATTTTTAACATATTAAATATAAACACGATTACCAAACAATTTAGAAAATATATACATTCATTAAATCATATTTTTAACACTTAGGTATCACAAACCTAGGGTTTTCTCATCTTTAATCCACATGTAAACTCAATTAAATGTTAAATTAGCGATTAAACATGATTAGAACATAATTAACAAGTTAAAAATAAAATTTTGAAGATCCTTAATGATCATGATCATATTTTTATTATAAACAGCAAGAAAAACATGTTGATCTAAAATTTATTTAAGATCTAACAATAAAAATCTATTCTTTTTCACATTAGATTAAGATCTAAGCATGTAAACACAATTTAAACTTCTAAACTAGTTATTTAACTATGGAGATGGGTTTGGATGTAAGTGATCTTACCTTAATATCATGTGCAAGCATCTAAAATAAAAAGCAAGCAATGCACAAGCATAAACAACCCGTTCTCCCTCGCCACACGTCAATGATCTCACCCTCGTGTCGGTGTTTTTCTTCACAAAGCTCTCCAAACTCATAAGAAAAAGATGTAGGGTTTTTGAGGGGAGAGGGTGGCTGCTAGGGTTCATAAATATGATAAAAAAAAATTCATGAAAAACACAGTTATTTATAGAGGCAAACCCAAAACTTACTTGTTTGACCCGAACCAGGAAACTTAGTCTGACTAGGAAAACAACATTCGATATTTTGGATGTAACTTTCTCATCCGACCTTGGAATGAGGTGATCTAAGATTTATTGGAAAGCTGTTGAAGAGATCTACAAATTTTCTTGTCCAGATTCTGACTACATCGGTATAAAAAATATAGAAACTCATAACTGGTCATTAATCCCAGATTTTCACTCTTTTGGCCTTTGTGCATGTTTTGTGCATTTGCACTTATATTTTCACAAATATACATTGAATTGATCTCAAATCAATTCTTATCATTCTCAAACATCAAAATATATTATTTTTCACTATATAACATATTTATCATTATTTATCATAAAATATTCAAATTTACAGGGTTTTACATCTTATTTGCTTGGATAATTTGTTAATTAGTTTTTAAATTGACGTAAATCAGATTAGATTAGCATAAACCCTATTCACCCCCCTCTAGGGTTCTTTCCTAGTGGTATTAGGGTACTTTCAACTGTTTCCATTCATCACGGAATGGTAAGTACACATCATAAAACTCATAAAAAATTAAAATAAATTTAAAAAAATTCTGGGGTTTTACATTCTTCCCACCTTAAGAAGAATTTCATCCCTGAAATTCGAGGGTTTAATCTTAGAAGTTAATAATAAAAGAAAAGTACGGTGAGCGACAAATCCAAACAAGGAAACCCCTTTTGTAGTCCTCTCGTACCATTAATCTCCAGATATGGATAAAACAACATTCTAGACGGTAAATACGTACATTACACTCCTACGCAAGTGAAACTAGTACGTCGGGCGAATAAATCAAAACATGGAACCCCCATGTAAATACCATTGTTCACATGTTTAGAAGATAAGTGTCTGTATTACCATCCACAATTGGAGAATTAGGGAAAATCATACCTCGTAAAGTTAAAACTTAACTTTTCTTTAACTCAAATTTACAAGCTAGTTTCTGATTAAGACCTGAGATAATTAAAATAGGATAAGACCTGAGAAAATTATTCATTAATTTTATTTAACCATATTTAAATAAACATTTATAACAATAATATGATTCATCATAAATAAATAGTGAAGAACATTACTAAATTACTAAACACAAATTTCTAAATTATAAATTATAATATTAAAGTAGATGTGCTCATTTATAAAGACACTTAAAAGAAATAATAGAATTTATATATTTAGAATTATGATTCCCGATAATTTGGTCTTGTTCATATATTTACTTAGAACACCATAGTGAGTGTTTATGCTAGTTTGTCCCTTTCTAACATCAATATTAAATATGTTAATAATAATTAGATATTAATTATTTTAGCATAATTAATATTTATAATATTTATTTAACATCATTATATTATTATTAATATTAACTATAATTCAATATATTGTATATTATTAAAATATACTATTATTATTAACATCAATATTATTAATATTATAATAGCATAATTAAAATTTAATATTATTACTAAAATTTAATATTAATAATATTATTAATATTAACTAAAATTTTATAATATCATATTATACTTTAATATATTATATTATATTATAACTACAACATAGTACCTTCAAATAATAATATGTTTAATTATTCTGGTATATCAATTTATTATTGCTACAAAATGTATATTATTAACATATACTATTACTTTCATATAGTATTACCCCAATATTAATATAATATCAATTTTTATTGTTATATATTAAAAAATACTATCACCTTAATATAATATTAAACCAATATTAATATAATATAAATTTATTAATTATATTACATTGCATTAAGTCATATACTGTTAATTACTTTAATATTAAATAACATATTACACCAATATTAATGTAATATAAAATTATTAATTATATTATATTGTATTAAGTTCATATACTGTTAATTACTTTAATATTGAATAACATATTATCTTTTTTAATATATTACAATTTATTAATAAAACTTTAATAATATAGAAATAGTTTATTATGTAAATAAATATGATTAAATTATGAATTTATAATATTATTATATTAACATTTATTAGCAAAAAATATTTTATTATTAATAAATTATTGTAAAACAAAATATATTATATATTTTATTATATAATATATTATTAATACTTTAAAATTAAATTATATTCTTTTATTAATAAATTATTTTACTATATAATATAAAATATTATTTATTATATAATATATTAATATTTATATATAGTATATTGCATTTGTTGTATAATATATCCTATATATTACATTATTATTATAATATAATTATTCTATTATCATTTCACTATTAAATATATTACTATTATATAAAATTTTATATAATTAACATATTATATTATAATCTATTAAAACTTTAATAATAATATAATAATTATATAATATAATACTAATTTCTTTTATAGTATATCATTACATAATTATTATATACTATTTATTATTAATAAATTAGTTAATAGTATTTCATTTTAGTACATTTATATTTTTATTAGCTATTATAATACTATGTTGATTGTATTATTATATAATACGTTGTCCACATATTAAATTTTACTATTTTATATGTTATCATGTTATTGTTATATAAGATTTTTTAGTTATTAATATATTTTATTTAGTAAATATTACTAATATACTAGATTAAAGAAAAGATAATATAATATATGATATAATAAAGCATGTTGATAATAAATTATATTAATTATATGTAGTATATATGTTAGACTTTATATTAACACCCTCTCAAACTCAAAACCAAAACACCGAACTCAAAACACCTAAAAGGCGTTTAAAAATAAGTGTTGTGTTTTAGTTTGAGGAAGTTTTAGCTAAAAAATATCATAGTTTCCAAACACAAGGTGTTTCATCTTAGACAAAAACACTATGAAAACAAGGGAAACACCATGGTACCCAAACGCTACCTTAGAGCATCTCCAACAGCTTCCTCATATTTTTGGTATTCTCACTTTTGGAGAATTTTGGGCTTTTGTTTGTTCCAACAGATTCCCCATCTCATTCCCCAAAATAGGGATGAAGGAGAAAAAAAGAGGAGTCTTCCCCAAATCTGGGGCATTCTTCAAATATTTGGGAAAAGCTTTTTCATAAATGCAGCACATTCTTCAAAACGGGATGGAGGAGAACATAAATATAAAACAAAATTTGTAATTACAAAAAAGCTATGGGGGCAGTTCCAATGCATAAGAGCATCCCAAAATAGGGATGTAGAATATTTTTATTATTGTAATAAATACAGAATTCTTCAAAATGGGGAAGCTGTTGGAGTTAGAGCAAAAATAATTTGAAGAATATGACTTTTGCTTCCCCATTTTGGAGAAATTTTTGGAAAAACTGTTGGAGATGCTCTTAGTTATATAGTAAAGCATATATAACTATTATAATGGGCATACCCACCCTATCACCTCCACATTGTAGAGAGCCGATTTCTGACCAAAAATAAATTATGATGATAATATTAAAGTTGTGACCATATTTAGTAGGAAAATGCTTAATAGTTCGTTTGGTATGCGAGAATACCAAACATGTCATGTTTTTCAAAGTTAGAAATCTCATTCTTACTTCTTATCAATCCCCACGTTATGTGAGGATGAGCATTTTCAATAAGTTATTAAAGAATGGACACTTCTACTTAAGTGAGAATAAAAAAATATATATAAATTGCTAATATATACTCATTCTAGCTTTATTTTCTAATTACACCAAAATAGTGAGAATTAAAATGAGCATTTTATTTCCACATTTGTTTCATTCAATTCTTTGTTTAATTTCACTCTCACTTCACTTGATTCATCAGTATAACACGAGGCGTAAATGTATTACAATAATTGTACTATGCTTCTACTATTAGACATGAAAAGGGAAATCATTTTTTTTTTGAAATTTACAAAAATAAGTCTCACATTTTTTAGTATAGTAATACAATAGTAGTGTGACTCATATAGTATAGTAAAATTCTCATTATTCTATGTAGAAGTAGTATATGGTTTTCAAGGTATTTGTTTTCTATAATTATACGGTGTGTGATATATAAAGCATGTATACCAATGATACGTAACTTTCCATTCTGTGATCTTAAAGATGATTTGGTGGAACAATAATGTTTTCTATGAAAATAGTAGACACATAACATTTGTAGTTATTATTGTCTCGATGATATATTCATATCTCGATTTTTAAATTTATTAACGGACTTGTTGTTAACATGCGAGGATGGGTATGGATAATCCATTATCCTAGTTTAGACAAAATTTTGAGCAAAAAGGTGGAAATAACATAAAAATGTGGCGAGTATATTAAAGTGAAAGACAAAAATACAATGCTTTTTTTAAAGCTAGAAGTTTAAAGCATACAGAGGTAGTGAAGGAAAAAGTTATTACACAAACACAATGCACGCATGCACAAAAATCCTAGTAAGAAAGGAAAAGTAATCACACAAAACTAGACAAATTTTTATAGCAGTGACTTAATTTTCTGGGATCAACTTTGATAAAGAAGTGGATTCCTTATCATTCAATAAACATTATCCATTTTATGAAGATTAGTATAATGCACGTGCTTTGCACGTGACATGTTCTTATATTTAATATTACTTTATTTAATAAATTATATATAACCATTAAAAGTTATTTTAGTGCACTACGATTAAAAAAATTTAACTTAAACTATTATTAGTACTATACTATTACTAACATACATTTAATAGTTAATTAAAATTTTCTATTATTATATTATTTAATAATTTATTTAGTCGTATAATTATTAAATAATAATATAATCGTTAGTTTAAGTAACACTAATGATATAATTAAATAATAATATAATCATTAGTTTAAGTAACACTAATGATATAATTAAACCATTTAAATTATTAAATATTTATGTTATGTACATATTTTATTATAATATCTACTAAATAATGACAATAATTTTTAATATTATATGACTATATGTTGTATAGAATATTACCTTGTTTGATAATTAATTATCTTCTTAGTAATAAAAAATTGAATGGTATAAATTAAAAATACTATTATTTATAAAAAGTACTTTATATAAAAATATTGGATCCTTGAAAAATATGAGTCATTTACTTTCCAACAAAATATGCAAGACTCATAAAATTTCAAAGATCCAATATTTTCATATAAAGTGATTTTCCTAAATAAAGTATTTTTAACTTATAATGTCCAATTTTTATGACTAAGACAATATTATAATATCGGAAAAGGGTAATAATCTGTATAATATAAAAAACCAATCCCTATTTATACTATTATTAACAATTATAATTATCTATAATATTTTATTAAATAAATAATTATACTATCTCATTACAACTAATAATTGTTTTATAATAAATTATAATATATTTTATTACTTTTATTATCTTTATAAATTATTAGTGTTTTCTAGGGAGTGACCAAATATTTTTATAAAAAGAAGAGAAAAAAATTTATCTCATAAATTTTAAGGATCCAAATTTTTTATATAAAATAATTTTCCAAAATAAAAATATTTTTAATATATAACATCTAAGTTTTTATTACTAAGATGATATTAATTATCGAACAATGTAATATTCTTTACAACATAAAGAAATAACCCCTATTTATACTATAATTAATAATTATAAATATGTGCAATAATTTATTAAATGAATGATTTTCACTATTTTATATAATTAATAATTATTTATAATAAATTATCCTATATTCATGAATTTTGTTATCATTATATATTATTAATATATTATAATGTATGACCAAATAATATGAGAAAATGAAAAGTTGCATAGTTAATGAGAGGTTATGGATCATTAGTTTTATAATTAATGATATAATTTTGAGTTATAAAAAATTGAGAGGGTAAAAAAGGAAATTAAAAGTTTTAACATGTGTATTTTCTTTTATAACTAGTATAGATATGGATATAGATATAGATAATTGGGAGATGATTATGTTGAATTCTTTTTTCCTCATTTTTTCAATAGAAACTAATGCTCTTTTTTCTTACACATGGATAGTTATAACGGAAGTAATTTGCATGCAGTTCCGTTATCTTCGCTAAATCTGTACGAGACTAAACTCCTAGATGACATAGTTGAGTCATCCCTTTAAAAGTGAAAGTTTGGAAAAAGAAACTTTGCTAGAATAATATTGCTCTTGACCTTTTTAAATCTCACATTATTTTTCTATCTTACTTAATAAAACTCTTTTAATATATCTATAATACATTATTACTTGTGATCCTATCCCAATTAATATAAATATCTATAATAAATTATTTACAATCCAAAATTATAACCAATGTTCTTAAAAATCTTAAAAATATATAAAGAACCTTTAAATCAAAAATAATACAAACAACCCTATAGAAATAAAAAAATTAAAAAAAATCCTTAAAACTTTAAATTTTCCAAATAGCCCCTAATATAGCAATAGCCCTAGTTACAAATTACAAATTTCCATTTCAAAATTCTAAAAATTACAAACATCATGACCCACTAGAAAGAACAAAAAGTTATAAAAAGACGGCAAAAATCTAAAATTTATAAAAAAAATTAAAAATATAATTTTTTTTAAACAACCTTCTGAACAATATGAAATATCAGGTTTAGAACCCTAAATCTTAAAAAGCCTAACAACAACCTCACTGAAAATACAAAAAAAATACAAAAATAACTTTATAATATAAAAATTCTGAATAACCCCCTAAACAACTTGAAATTAAAGACAACCCCATGAAAATTAAAAAATTGCAAATAACCCCTCAAAAAAGCTAGAAAATATGAAAAATACCTCGGAAAATCCAAAAATTATACAAAAACAACTTGAAACTAGAAAATTTTGAAAATTTTCATAAACAATCTGTAATTACGTACAACACCCTAAAAATTCAAAATTTGCAGACTACTAATAATCTAAAATGTAAAAAATTCACTATGAAAAAAGTAAAAAACATCCTAAAAATCTAATATCTCTTATTAACTCTTTGAACATTCTGAAACAATCATCAAAATTCAAAGTTTATAAAAAAAAACCTCTAAAATGTCTTTAAAATGCAAAAATTTGGTTTTTAACAAATTTTCTATAAAAGATTTTATCAAATTCTTCAAATTAAAAACCTAACTCTAATCAAACACTTTTGAACAATCTGAAACATATCAGAATGTTATTAACTATTGAATTATGATTGTCTAACAAATTCTCTATGAAATATTTGGGTGAGGCACTATATAACTTGGGACTTAAACTCCATAGAGATAGAGCTAACAATTAATAACATTAACCTAATCTACTTATATTGATAAAGATAGTTGCCAAGTTTGACTTGCAAAATTCAAATAAGAAACTTAATTCCTTTTAGACATGAAGTCACCCTTTCTTAAAAAAATGTCACCGCATACATATAAGGAGTTGAAAAGAATGACAATGCCTATTTGCTTTTGCTGTAGGTAGTCTTATACATATATGTCATGTTGTATACGAGGCTAGATATTGCTCAAGAAATAAGTGAAGTTACTAGATATTAGTCCAATCCTAGAGAGGAACATTAGACCGCATTAGGCAAATCCTTAAATGAATTAATTAAATAAAATATTATGGTTTAGTGTTTAGTGGTTATTCTTTAAAAGTTAAAGGACATACTGATTCTGATTTCTAGGAATATCCTAACTATGAAAAATGAATATCAAGATTTGTCTTTACATTAAATAAGGTAGATATTAGTTGATCAAGTTCTATGTAAGAAACTGTATGTAAAACCCCGTGAATTTAAAAATATGTTGATAAATAATAATAAATGTGTTATATGGCGATAAATAATATTTACTAATATTTGAGTATGTTAAAAATTAATTTGAGATTAGTTCAATGTATATATGTAAATATAGGAGTGGAATCATGCACTATATACACGAGCCTAGAATTTGGAAAAACGACTAGTTAAGAGTATACATATTTTACACAATAATACAGTTATAATATGGAAAAATTAAAAAGACCAAAGTTGTAGGTCTCTTGAACATCTTTCCAACATATCTTAAATCACCTTATTCTGAGGTCAAATAAGAAAGTTATAGGCAAGCTATCAAAGGTGATTTTCCCAGTCAGACTAGGTTTCCTAGTTCGGGTCAAACGGGCTTGTTTTAGGTTTGCCTCTATAAATACCTGTGTTTTTCATAAAATTTTCTATTTTTTCATATCTCTAAACCTTAGTAGCCACCCTCTCACCTCAGAAACCCTAGATCTTTTTCTCATGAATTTTGAGAGATTTGTGAAGCACAATACTGACACGAGGGTGAGATTATCAACATGTGGTAAGGGACAACGGGTTATTTGCACTTGTGGATTACTTGCTGTTTATTTTAGAGGCTTGGACATAAGATTAAGGCAAGATCATCTGGATCCAAACTTTACACGTAGTTTAAAATATGTGTTTATGAAGTAATATGGTTATTTTGATGCTTAGATCTTACTTTAACATGATAAAAAGTAGATTTTTGATATAAAATCTTAACCCGATGTTAGATGTATATATTTTTCTTGTTGTTTATAATAGAAACATGATCATGGTCATTAGGGTTATTGAAAATTTCATTTTTAACTTGTTAATCATGTTTTAATCATGTTTAAACACTAATTTGATGTTTAATTGAGATTACATGTTGATTAGAGATACTTAAAACCTAGATTTGTGAAACATAATAGATATGAGCGAATTTATCAAATTATTTATGATCTATGAGTTTCTACAAGCAAGCATATGTTAAACATGTTAAGAAATCTTGTTCAAATTCAGTAAGGCTTTGTCGATGCTCGAGAATTCCAGATCTGTGCAAATGAAGGCCCTATATTTATAGGTTTCAGAAGCCTTGTTTTCGAATAAGAATGAATAATTTTCTCTTATCCTCAGTTTCAACCACTTTATCATTTTCTTGGATGACATTAGATCAGTTAAAACAAATCCAGGTGGTTGACAATCGAAAAATAGCTCAAAAAACAGCAAAATAGATTTTTCGGGTGTAGGACACCCGTGATGTCTCAGCCTTGGCCGAGACAGCATGGGTGTCTCGGCTAAAACCGAGACACCATGGGTTTCTCAGCCTTAGCCGAGACACTCGCAATGTCTTAACTTTGGTTCTGGGCACTGTTCTGTGTGTCCCATCCGTTTTTGTCGTATTTTCATCGTCTGAACTCGGAATTGTGCAATTCAATATACATTGGAAAGCTGACAAGAAGATCTACAAGCTCTCATAGTTGAATGACATATGGAGTAGGTGGGATACGAAGGTCGATTCATGTTTCGTAAGTAACACGTAGCTCCCGATCAGTTCGTGTTTTCGTTATTGTGAAGTTCCGTTGCTTACCATGGTTTATCGACTCACTTCATGCACTTATCGACATAAAATAAGCTTCTTTGACTCAGATAGTAACATTCATCGTCTTCTCTCTGTCTCAAGCCACATGCGGGAATCTGTGGGTAATTTTTGACGCCTACAGATACCCCCTCCAAAGTGGTTCAGTCTCGTTTCTGTAATAAAAGAGCCTGAAATACTTTGGATGTGATTGGTCTAACCTTCAGTCGGTGAGAAAGGACCTATAGTTATCTTTGATTCTTGACTTCTTCAATTTTCGGTCTATTTAATATTTTGACAAATAACTGAAATTCCTCCGACGCTGCGTTTATCGTCTGGCCGTCGTCAAAGTCTTGAATCGAAATTGGTGAGTTGGTTTTAGCTCGTGTCATTAAGTTGACTTTGAACTAACTATTTTCGTCGTAATGTGTTGACTGACGTTGACTCAGAGCTACACGTTGACCGGTATCGACTCAGAGCTACGCACTGATCGGCGTTGACCTCAGGGTTTCGCATCGATCGGTGTTGACTTGTGTTGACCTAGGGCTACACATTGACCGACATTGACCGTAGGGTTTTGTATCGATCGATGTTGACTTTTATCACAACGCGTTGACTGTCGTTGACCTAGGGCTACACGTTGACCGACGTTGACCTTAGGGGTTCGCATCGATCGGTGTTGATATAGTTTATACTCGTACGTTTATTAGAGTATACACAGTTTAAGCTCTTAAGGCATTGGAGCAGGACGGTCCCAAATGTTAGGGCTGCAAGACCAACTGTTAAACCTAATTCATCTGCATGAATAGATCTTATCCTAAAGTTATCAGATCCTTGAGTCACGAGACCAATTAATAGAACTGGTGCATCAATGACTACCGTATTTATAGAATTTTTGGCAAATTCTCAGCCATCAACAGGTTTGATTAGCTTTTACTGACTGCCGTTTGAGTCGGGCTAGCATGCAGATTGTTCAAATCTGTTTCGCACGTAACGTTGTGCTAAAAGAGTTAACTCTTTTAGTGCTACGATATTGAATACATAGACTTCGTCTTTCTCCCATGAAAAGACTAAATGGCAACGTGTATTAGACGTAGACTTAGGATTTTTGGCAAATCCTTAGCCTTTAACAGATTTGACGTGCCTTTACCGATTACCGTTTGAATCGGGCTTGCATGCGGATTGTTTATGTTCGTTCTGCATGTGATGTTGTGCTAAAAGAGTTAACTCTCCTAGTGCTACGATATTGAATACGTAGACTTCGTCTTTCTCAAGGGAATAGACTACCTGGCAACGCATGTTAGGCACTGACTTATACTTATTTAGGCTTCGGGATAAAAGTCCCAAGACTTGGATTCTGGTGTTTTTTTCAATCGGTGAAAGACTAAACCAACAACGCGTATTAGGCGCTGACTTATCCCTACTTAGGCTTCAGGATAAAAGTCCTCAGACTTAGATTCTGGTGTCTTCTTCAATCGGTGAAAGACTAAACCGGCAATGCGTGTTAGGCGTTGAGTTATCCCTACTTAGGATTCGGGATAAAAGTCCCTAGACTTGGATTCTGGTGTCTTCTTTAATAGGTGAAAGACTAAACCGGTAACACGTGTTAGACGTTGACTTATCCCTACTTAGGATTCAGGATAAAAGTTCCCATACTTAGATTCTGGTGTCTTCTTCAATCGGTGAAAGACTAAACCGACAACGCGTATTTGGCGCTGACTTATCCCTTCTTAGGATAAAATTCTTCGCGTGTGTAAGGCACGAATTTTAGGAGTTGAAAAATAGTGTCTTCTCTTGGGGCAAAGACGAACCCGATGCTGGAGAGGAAGAATTTTATATTCTATCTCCAGTTGCAAAGAAAACTCAAAGTATGATCTCTACTTCGAGAATCTAAAGAGTGAAACTAAGAGTGAGATCTCCACTACGAGAATCGAAAAGATTCGGATAATCCTAACTGTCAGAAGGTTTGATTACCGAACTAAAGGTGAATTTCTCATTTATTGAGAGTGAATTGTGGTTTTGGCCCTAACTATAAGAATGTTTGACCAAGAGGAGTTTGAGATGACCCTAACTTTTATAGGTTTGGTCACTCAATTTGTAGACCTCTCGTTCATTGAAGGAATCGAGAGGGGATTTTGGTTGTGGTTGTGGTCCTAACTATAGGAAGGTTTGACCAAATAAATAGTGAGAGTGGGAGTACAAATTACAATGGGAGTATTGACTCGTACAAATCACTCGAAGGGAGTCCCTGGTGTTAAGTGACTGTAAAACCCTGATAATTTTTGAATAATAAATTAATATGAGATTAATTATGATATATGTATATTTAGTATGATAAATATCATTTAATAGTATATGAGTATAATACTATGTGTTTTGAATATGAACGAGTTCATACATGAGAGAGAAAAGAGTTGAAACATGCAC
>BQKN01053704.1:0-15490 GCA_022839385.1 Asparagus kiusianus | reverse complement strand
AGCATGGTGGTTGGTGCTTGGCGGGTTTGACAATCCGGGTTTCACCTGGGACTCCAGCCTTGTGTAAACCCTGGGGCGTCACAAGCGCACCTGCAGCAGGCCAGTAGGGCAGGACTCAGCAGCATCAGCAGAACCACGCTCAAGGACGCGGTCATAGCCAGCAACCGAGGATTAAGGCACCTCTAGTAGTTCTGAGGATAGAGGATAGGTTCGAGCGATCCAGGAGACACAACAAAGGCAGGTGGCACTATTCACTCCCGGCGATGCAGAGCAGCAGACCAGTAGAGTGTATGCAGTGGTTCCTCGCGATCATGGAGCGAGCGGGGTTGTGGTGGAAGGTACGTTTCGTATGAACTCATTTCCAGCACGTATACTTTTTGATTCTGGCGCTTCACATTCTTTTATCTCCTATGATTTTTTGATTAGACTTCGGCTTGTAGCTCAGCCGTTAGATTTCCCATTATCTATATCTACTCCGTTGGGAGAGATGTCTCTGTTAGAGAGTGTTTATAGGAGATGCATCGTCAGCTTTGATCGTGTTGCATATGTTTGAATTCGATGTGATTCTTGGCATGGATTGGCTCTCTTCCTTCCTTGTGAGTATCGACTGTTTTACAAAAACAGTCAGTTTGAGAGCATATGATGGATCAGAGTTAGTGGTAGCTACCTCCAGAGGCAACCAGTTTGAAGAGGCATTTCTGGCGTACGTAGAGGAGGCGATATTACGGGATCGGACCGCAGATTTGAGTGAGATGCGAGTAGTCTCAGATTACCAGGATGTATTCTAGGACATTTTAGGATTACCTTCAATAAGAGAGGTCGAGTTTTGCATAGAGTTGCAGCCAAGCACCACACCGATTTCCTGAGCTCCTTACCGTATGACGCCTGTTGAGATAATAGAGCTACAAATCTAGATCGATGAGTTGTTGTCTCAGGGCTTCATTCGACGGAGTCATTCTCCGTAGGGAACACCGGTCCTCTTTGTGAAGAAGAAGAACAGGTGTATGCGATTATGTATAGATTATCATGAGTTGAACAAGGTCACTATCCGTAAAAGGGATCCATTGCCGAGGATCGATGACTTATTCGACCAGTTGAAGGGAGCGTAGTGTTTCTCAAAGATAGATCTTCGTTTTGGTTATCATCAGTTGCGAGTTCGGGGAATGGATATTCTTAAGATTGCTTTCTTGACTCGATATGGGTCTTTTGAGTTTCTTGTCATGTCGTTTGGGCAGACCAATGCACCAACAGTATTCATAGATTTGATGAATCGGGTTTTTCGTCCGTACTTTAAATAGTTTGTGATTGTCTTCATCGACGATATTCTTATCTACTCGAGGTCAGAGGCAGAACACGAGTAGCATTTGAGGTTAGCATTGCAGATATTGAGAGAGCACCAGTTGTATGCTAAGTTTAGTAAGTGTGAATTCTGGTTATCAGAGGTTAGATTTTTCGGCCATGTTATTAGCCGGGAGGGCATTGCAGTGGATCCGGCTAAAGTAGAAACCGTACTTGATTGGGAACCACCGAAGATAGTTATCGCGATTCGTAGCTTCTTAGGCCTGGTAGGCTATTACAGAAAATTCATTCAGGACTTCTCGAGGATTGCCACACCACTTACATGCCTTACTAAGATGGGTGTACAGTTCATTTGGAGCATAGAGTGCCAGAAGGTATTTGAGACATTAAAGACTAAGTTGACTTCAGCACCAGTATTGGTTATTCCTAGCAGTGATAAGACTTTTTTTTGTCTACACTGATGCATACTTATTGGGTCTTGGTGGTGTATTGATGCAGACCCAGAGAGTCGTAGCCTATATTTCAAGGCAGCTGAGGACTCATGAGCAGAATTATCCCACGTACGATTTGAAGCTAGCAGCAGTGGTCTTTGCACTGAAAGCGTGGAGACATTATTTGTACGGAGTGTAGTTTGAGTTATTCACAGATCATCGGAGTTTGAAGTACCTCTTCTCATAGAAAGAACTCAACCAGAGGCAACGGCGATAGGTAAAGTTTGTTAAGGATTATGAGTTTGCTATATAGTATCATCCGGGAAAGGCGAACGTGGTAGCAGACACGTTGAGCAGGAAGCATCGTCGCGGAATAGCAGCTTTGAGGTGTTCACTATATCGCGATCTTTATACCCTCAGCCATTTTGATTTCAGGCCAGAAATTGACGGGAGCCATGTGTTCTTAGGAGCATTATCTGTACAACCATCTTGGAGAGATAGAGTAGTCGGAGATCAGTTAGAGGATTCTTAGATTCAAACCCGCAAGGGAGAGATCTCCAAAGAACCCAAGGATGATAGGACTATTAGAGAAGATGGAGGCCTGAGGATGAAGGGCAGGATCGTTATGTCGAATAATCTACAGCTAAAGAGAGAACTTTTTGACGAGGCTCATCGCAGCAGATATACAGTGCACCCAGGCACGACGAAAATGTACAAGGATCTGAAGAGGCATTTTTGGTGGAGTGGTATGCGCAGAGAGATTGCAGATTATGTGGCTAAGTGTTATACCTGCCAACAAGTTAAGGCAGAATATCAGAGACCTGCAGGAACCCTATAGTCTTTACCCATTCCCGAGTGGAAGTGAACAGATATTTCCATGGATTTCATAGTAGGGTTACCCAAGTCAAAGAAAGAAAATGATTCTATTTGGGTTATAGTGGACAGATTGACTAGGTCCGCATATTTCTTACCTGTGAGGACGACTTATATGATAAATACGTATGCGAGGATCTTCGTTCGGGAGATTGTTAGATTGCATGGAGTTCCGAAGACGATTGTATCAGATCGGGGCTTAGTCTTCACATCTCATTTTTGGAGGAGTTTCTAGGATGCTTTTGGCAGTTAGTTGTCATTTAGCAGTGTTTTTCACCCCCAGCCAGACGGTCAGACCAAGAGGGTGAATCAGATCTTAGAGGACACGCTAAGAGCATGTGTTATAGATTTTTAGGGTAGCTGGGAGGATCACATCCCACTGATTGAATTTGCATATAATAATAGTTAACCAGATGATAGTCTATTGATTAGTCTAGAGTTAGTTAGACAGACCACAGAGAAGATGGCATTGATTCGAGAGTGTATTCTTGCAGCGTAGAATCGGTAGAAGAGCTATGCAGATCATTGGAGACGACCTTTTGAGTTCTATGTCGTAGACTCAGTCATGTTGAAAGTATCACTGATGAAGGGCGTTCAGCAATTCGGTAGATGGGGGATGCTTGCCCGAGATATGTTGGTCCTTTCAGAATCATCGAGCGCATTGGAGTTGTTTCTTACAGATTAGATCTTCCAGCATCAATGTCGAGTGTACACGATGTCTTTCATGTCTTGATGCTTAAGAAGAATTTGCGGGATGATGAGCAGCAGAGAGTGATTGACTCACTAGAGATTAAGATTCAGGATGATTTGATTACCGTAGAGGTATTGGTATACATACTTGCTAGAGAGAATAAAAAGCTTAGAAATAAAGTCATTCCATTAGTAAAAGTTCAGTGGAACCGGCAAGGAACCAAAGAGATTTCTTGGGAGCACGAGGAGAATGTTCGTCGTGACTACCCACACCTGTTTGGATGGGTATGATGCTAATATACTTATATGACTTGATAGTTGTCATTATCTATGATTGTTTAGTCATATTTATATTTATCTTTAACACTAGAATGAGGATATTTTTACCTGATCCTTAATCAATTGAAGTATATGGTATATACATGAGGGTTTCCTTGTTTGGATTATTTCACTCGACGTACCAATTTCGTTTAGTTAAGGATTTAGGTAAGAATGTTTGCATTCTAGATTGTTAACCTAAATATCATTGTGCTAACACTATGTGATGTGTACAGAAGGAATTCTTAATATAAATTACACCTTCTTAATGTGTTTTCCTAGTTTTTGAGCTTTGAGATGCGACTGTAGAATTTTGAGGACGAAATCCTCTTAAGGGGGGTGAAGGTAAAACCCCGACAATCTATGAATAATATAATTAATGTGTGATAAATTATGATATGTGGATATTTAGTATGATAAATATCATTAAATGGTATATGAGTATAATACCATGTGTTTTGAGTATGAACGAGTTCATACATGTGAGAGAAAAGAGTCGAAACATGCACAAATAGCCAAACATATGCGGAGCTAGAAAATTCTAGTTTGGTCGATCGACTGCCACGGTCGACCGCGAAACCTGCAGTTTGTTTTTCTCTTATTTTGAGTTGGTTTCGGATTTTTAAACCCATATCCATTTTCCCGTGATATATATATATATATATATATATATATATATATATATATATATATGAGTTTTTCATGTTTTTTTTAGTTTTTCTAAGAACCCTAACAGCCACCAAACCCCCCAAAACCTAGTTTGATTTCTTAGAGAAGATTGGAGGCTTACTAGTTGAGTTTTTTTTGTTGATTTTTGGCTTTTGGAGTGGAGATCTCTTTCGACGTTGCATCAAAACATTTTCCCTACAACCCTAGGTGAGTATCATCTCAACTAATCCCCCTCCCAGTTTTTAAAACATTTTTAAAGAGATTTAAACATGTTTTGTAGAGCCTAAACGAATAGATTCTGTATAAAAGACAACTCTTTTGTATTATATGCATAATGATTAGGTCTTTTCATGCTAAAAAGGTTAAGAACATTTTTACAAATGTGATTTAGATCTGATGATGATTTTAAAATGTGGTTAACCTAAAGGAAGAGGTTTAATTCGTTGTTTTGAGTTTTTATGCATGTTTTAGGGTTTTGAATACAAATCTGATGCATAAAATTATGTTTATAATTGTTGAGTTGTTTCCAGATGTTCATATCTGCTGTGGCATGTTTGCATACAAATTTTATGAAGTTTTAGACATGTTTATATCAAGAAAACACGACAAGATCACGATACATACAACCAGTTTGGAAAACTAGAATCAGGGTTCACTGTCGATCGTCACGGTCGACTACGTGCAGGTCAGAGACCTGGGTAGTCTAAGGAGCCCGTCGCGATGGACCATCACGGTGGACCGCCACGGTCGACCTCCAGGTTATTTGGGCTGTGCATGTTTAGTTGAGTTAGATTTTTGTTTGTCGAGTGTATCTCTCGACTTTGTGATGATTAATTACAATATTAAAACTTGATAAATACCTAGAAAAGGGCTCGTTGTATACAGAAAATACAGTTATAACATATATATAAAATCACAAATCCAATTTAGGTAATTACAATGTGAGCATAAGTACATCAAATGAAATAATCCAAACAAGAAAACCCTCATGTATATACCATGTAGCTCAGATTGTAAGTGCCTATGTATAAGAGGATTTTAGTATTTAGGAAGTTACAACACGAGCATAGGTACGTCGAGCAAAATAATCCAAACAAGGAAACCCTCATGTATATACCTAGTATCTCAAATTGTACATCCCTAAATACCAAACCCAAAATCTAATATAAGAAACATTAATAAAAGAAGGCAAACTCATATCAGACTTAATTCCGATGTCATGTCACAACTCGTATAAATGTCGTGTCCAGCCTATGCAAGTATAGGTGTTAACTCTCAAGGTCTAAACTGATGTAGTGGATGTCCAACACATGGACTGTATATGGAAATTGTCCAACACATGGAATGAAAGTGATAAGCGTCTAGCACATGGACTACACATCATAATTTCCCAACACAAGGACTAGATAAGTTATATGAACAGATGCATATACCCTAATTTCTCACGTGTCTCGATGCGCAAACCTAAACTTGTGTCCACATATCATCTCACATGTAAAGATACAGGTTACACATAAATTTCTAATACCCGTTATTCGAGGCGACTCCTCGTTCTTATTATAAGCACGCAACAACAATAAACATAAATAGATTTTAGTTAAACTCAAACAGATCCAAACTGAAGAAATACAAAAGAAGAAAACTCCTCATCAGTCGACTCATTTGTCGACTCATCAGTCAACTCATGAGTCGACCAGACAAAGCACACAAAAACTAAGATTTTTCCCATCAGTCGACTCATTGATCGACTCATCAGTCGACTCATAAGTCGACTCATGAGTCGACTCATTGGTCGACTAAGCAGAAAATCCCCAGTTTTCTATTTTTGATGATTCTCTGCAAGCATTGATGAACTAAGGTTCTCTTGTTCATGTCCAGCAAATAATATCCAATTCTAACACATGTATATCAACAGAAACGAAATATCTACATGTAATATTTTAAATTAAAACCCTAAACATATTTATTCATGTTTAAAAGCGTATTGAAATCATTAAATCACAATAAAACCCATGTTTAAACAAGTTCTAGATCTAGGTTTAAATTTACAAATTCATCGGTGAGCTTTTATAAACTGAAAACATTCGATTTTCGCATCATATGCTATGAAGATCTATTTTTTATACACAAATAGTGATTTAGGCTCAATAAAACCAAAATAAAACCAAATAAAAGCATACAAACAGTAGCTATAGGATTGGGCAAGATGTTACTCACCTCTGATGTGCTGTAAACTCCAGAATCCGATGAGAGAACGATTCCCTTCGACAGCACCACAAAGATCCGCTGAAAAACTCCTCCAAAATCACCAAAACGATCTAGGGTTTGAGTGGAGAGAGGGGCTAGGGTTTCTCTGGGATTCAGATGGGTTTTGGGTTTGTTTCGGGTAAGATAATATATATATTACGGTTAAAACCCGAACAAAACCCTACCAAACCCGCAACTGAAAGAAAAACCCGAAATCAGCCCGTCAGTCGACTTATTAGTCGACTCATTAGTCGACTCATGAGTCGACTCATAAGTCGACTGAGCAGACACTAAATCCAGATTTCATGCATGTTTTGATGTACAGCCAAAACCAATGCACGAAACTCTATGAAACCACACTCATACATGACTAACAACTTGTTACCAAGTATCTCTATGACCTCAAGTCATTTATCACAAATAGAATTATTTAAATTCACATATACTTCTAACAAAATACGGGTTCTACATTCTTCCCCCCTTAAAAGAATTTCATCCTCGAAATTAAGAAGGCATATTCAAACAAATAGTATCACTCTAGATGTGCACAAAATGATATTCATATTTAACAATCCAGAATGACTATATTCTCACTCAACTCTTAATCAAGTGGAACTAGTACGTCGGGCGAAAAATCCAAACAAGGAACCCCCCATATATATACCATGTGTTCCAAAAGGTTAAAAATTGAGCGGAAATATCCTCATCCTAGCGTTAAATCTAAATATAATCATACAAATACTCATGCACATAAATCAATTTACCTCCTCAATAAATGCAGGAAGTAGCGCTATATATTATCTTCGCGCTCTTAGAAAAATCATCTTCGATGACCTCACTTCTATTTAAAATGTAAATACCCCCACTAACCCCTAACTAAATGGAACAAGTACATCAAGCGAAAAATCCAAACAAGGAACCCCTTATATATATACCATATGTTCCAAGTACTTAGGAATAAGTGGTAATACCCTCATTTTAGTGTTAAGTAAAAACTTTGCCATAATTGAATCTATAAGCCATATATAAATCATACAAAAATCTTTAATTTACCTTCTTAAACATGTGTGGATAGTCGCGACGCATGTCCTCTTTGTGCTCCCAAGAAATCTCCTCAACGCCTCTTCGGTTCCACCGAACTTTCACTAAAGGAATCACTTTGTTTCCAAGCCTTTTGTCCTCCCTGGTAAGAATACCAACTGGAATCTCAATAGTAGTCAAATCCTCCTGAAGCTCAATCTCTGGTGCATCCAATACTAGCTGCTTCTCCTTGTCATGCAAGTGTTTCTTGAGCATAGAAACATGAAATACATTGTGTATACTTGTAGGCGTATAAAATTGCCTATAGGTCCCTTAACATGGCTCGGCACGATGATTCGACAAATCAACGGACGTTCGAGCGACGAGGCGATGAGGCACACAAGCAACGGAATACGTTCGCGTGTGGAACCAAACCAACGATTCGGAATGTTAACGAGTCGTCCAACAACAAAACGGACTTGAACTCAAACACCGAGGTGGAAATACTGCCAAATAAAGACGCGGGCTATCAAATCAAAGTCCGGACGAATCAAACGAAGAACCGAAAGACGGAAAACACCGGAAAACGACGAAACACGACACACCCGAGGACTCGGCCCGAACCGAGCCAACCCGGGGTGGCTCGGCCCAAGCCGAGCCACCCCAGGGTGGCTCGGCCAAGGCCGAGCCACCTCAGAGGTGGCTCGGCAGGTGGCTGGGTGTTCCCCCCCTCTCTCTTGTGCACGCGGGCACAGTTCAGGTATCCTATAAATAGGGGGGGTGGTTGTTCATTTGAGAGGACTTTTTCTGAAACTTCTGAAGAGCCGAAACTCTGCCGGATTGCGATCTCAACTCGGAATTGTGAAGGCTTGAAGACTTGGATACTCAGATCTACGTCATTCTACTCCGGATCTAAGCTTGGTTCTTAGATCCCGAGATTTGAGCGAGCGTTTCCTTGGTGAAACGATCCCTCTCGGCTATTATCTCCTTGGTAGGATAATACCCGTTATACCACGTAGATCTGCTCGGATCGAGATTGCGCGGTGGTCCACGGTAATCAACCCCGGCACAGGCAAACAACCCACGCAAGTGAGGGACCATAAAACAGGAAACTCGTGATTTGTTCAGAGAGAATTGTAATTTTTATTTCTTTATTTTGATTTTCATTGTAACCGGCTCTTATAAAAAGACCGGATCTTTGTAAACGTATAAAGTTGTTATCAAAGTTGTAATGAAATCATTAATGAAGAAGAACACAATTTTCCACGCGAACAATCTGGCGACCACAGTGGGAGCCGCCGATCTCGCTGCCGAGATCGGAGTGTCGCAGCCGCGGATCTCGATCCCGGTCGTGGAGGAGGTCGAGTATGAATTCGACCAACAGAAGTACGAGGAGTACGTGTCCTCGTCCGGATCTACCTCCTCCCCCAAGTCTAAGAAGTTTCAGAAGTTCTCCTCCAGGAGAAGAGTCCGTTGGTGTGATGAAGTTGAAGCCACCAACGACGACCTCACCCCAATCAACGCCGAAGCTGCGTTGAGTGAAGCTCCGCCGACCTTAAAGAAGGTCAAATCCGCCATTGAAGGCGTGGTGACTCTCTCTAAGAGAGCCCACCAGAGGCAGCGTCAACGCCTCGCGAAGCAATTCGCCAAGGCCATGGAGTCCGTTGATGGGGTCCGCTACCATGCGGATCTGAAGAACAAACGAGGCAAACAGCCTCAACCGCAAGTGAAGGGTGGTTCCTCCAAACCATCAACAATGGAGTGGGTCCGTGTCAAACGGAATCGTTCAACGCTGGAGGAGCGCATCCGCAAACGGCGCGCGTTGTCAGCGCAAGCACGGGCCAAAGCTGAAGAAGCCCGTCGAAAGCTACAGAAGGAGGCGGTCAAAAAGCCGCCACCAAGTCGCAAGGTTTGGAGGCCAAAGTCTGAAGCAACGGTTCAGACCAAGGAGCGACAACCGCAGCCTCCGAAGATTCAACACCCGGCAAATCAAGCGAAACAGCCGGTAATTTCTGTAACTGCTCAGGGAGATCCCGCAGGACCATCCCAGAAGAGAAAATCAGTTTTGGAGTGCCTCGGCCCACTTTCGAAGGAACGAGGTAAAGCTCCAGTACAGGAACGCTTGGGACCAATGAAGAAATCCCAACCAATGCAACACGCTGGGGGTCACCGCAACCCTCAACACTTGGAGAAAACCGCGGCACCCAAGCGCACAACTTTGCGCATAGAAGTGCAAGAGCCCGCTGAAGATTCACGCCCACAAAGGCGTGTTTCGAGGCGTGTGACTCTGGATGGTCCGAAGAAGACAATTATTCCTCAGAAGGAAACGTTGTTATCTGATGACGACAACGTTATACCTGAGAGATCGTGCCAACACACGATAGCTTGCTCCGACCTTCAAACGGACGAGCTGTACTATCGTGCCGGGGGTACGAGTAAAACCAGAAAGAGGAGCCCTCGAAGGCTCGAAACGCAATGTCCTTGTTCGAAGCTCATTCGGGCGGTACTCTCTGAGTGCAACTGCGTCAAGGCAGTCCCTGAGAGAGTCTCTGTGTTTGAAAGGCTCAGCAATGGAACGCCAAAACCAAGGCATAGGCGTTTCCAACGAAGAAGGAAGATGGTCGAAGATGGTGAGCATTCAAGGGTCACCGCAAATATGACCAGCACAGGAACATCGGCTCAGGATAACCCCGAGGCGGTTCCAGAAATACCCCAACATGTAACTCGTCTACAATCCGGGGCTATCATTCGCGCGAAGTATGGTAGAGTCCGAACAAGAGTACCTTCGGGAGATGAAGAATCAGATGCTGGCTCAGCAGTGGCGTCTGATAATATAGTGTCCAGTGAAGGACAACCCCGCGAGGCGTTTATGATAAATGCGGAGCAAGTGGCCAAGATGCTTGAAGATGCCATGGCCAAACAATAGGAGACCTTTAGGTTCGAAATGCAAATGGCTATGCAGAACATGAGAGAGATGCATGACCAACAGCTTCAAGCATTGAGGAACCAACAAGGCGAACCAAGTCGTCCCAACCAGAACAACCTGGAAGATGAGGACACAAATGAGGGTCACAATGCTAACAACCCTCCCATCAACCTAGGGGGTGGTAACGAGAATGCTAGCGAAGACACAGGTGAAAGCCTAAAAATTAAAAATCTCGAGAGCAAGATCAACACATTGATCTCTGCTCAAGAGACGAAAAAGACGGGCATTCCTTGTCCATACCCGAGAGAGTGGGAATCAATCCCATATCCGGCAAAGTTTAGTCTAATTAACTTTACGCCGTTTAATGGGATGGGTTCACCTACTCAGCATTTGATTTATTTCAAATCGCACTTGGGAGTCATCTCTGGTAATGAGCCTCTGATGGTACGGTCATTCGTCGGCACTCTTCGCGGAGCTGCCTTCGATTGGTATCGTCGCCTCTGTTCGCGGGAAAATTTGTGCCTTTCTTCATTGATGTCATTGCTATCTTAGTTAACAACTTTATGCGTTACAAAGATCCGGTCTTTTTATAAGAGCCGGTTACAATGAAAATCAAAAATAAGAAAAAGAAAGATTACAATTTATTTCCTTTTATGTCGAACGAATCGCGAGCTCCTGTTATGCGGTCACTCGCTTTGTGTGGGTTCTTTGCCTGCGCCGGGGTTGTTTGCCGTGGACCACCGCGTGATCTCGATCCGGTCGGATCTACACGATATGACGGGTATTATTCCGCGAAGGAAATAATAGCCGGGTGGAGTACTAATTCGCCAAGGAAATAGTAGCCCAAGTGTCGAAATTGACCAAGCGAATTCGAGACTCTTCTCGGGATCTAAGAACCAAGCTTAGATCCGGAGGAAAATCGTGTAGATCTCAGATCCAATTCTCTCGAACTCCTGCCTTATTTGACGTTGACAATCGCCGAGCACCAGATCCGGATGAACAAGTCTTCAAGCCTCCAAAGGTTGAATCTTTTCTAAGTTTTGAATCTCCAATCCAGCAGGGCTTCGCCTCCTCCAAAATCCAACCTCCAAAATGAACAAACACCTGGCCTATTTATAGGCACTCAGAACTGTGCATATGCACAGTTCTGAGCCTAGCCACCCCTAGGTGGCTCGGCCATGGCCGAGCCACCCAGGGGTGGCTCGGCCTTGGCCGAGCCACCCAGGGGTGGCTCGGCTTGGGCCGAGCCACCCCGGGTTGGCTCGGTTTCGGCCGAGTTCCCGGGTGTTGGTTCGTTTCGTCGTTTTGGGTTTTCCGGTGTTTCCGGTTCCGATTCGTTGTTGATTTGGACTTCGATTCGGTTGTGTGGTTGACTTGTTCGGATTCGATTCGTTTTGATCCGATTCCTGATTTGGCAGTAAACCCACTTCTGAGTTCGAGTCCGAAACCGATCTTGATTCGATCGTTATATCACCGAGTTCGCTCTTGTTTAGATGACTCGGTGATTCCCAGAAACGTTGGTTTGATTCTGCGTGTGAGTGGATGCGTTCCAATGCTTGGGTGCGATTTGTTAGCTTCGTCGCCTCGTTAACCTGCTCCGTTGCGTATGGCTTGGCTTCGGCGTTAGCGGGATAACGGTCGTGCTTGGATACGTCGCTCGATGGTCCGTTTGTTGAATTGGCGTCGTCGAGCTGTGATAAGGGACCTATAGGCAATTTTATACGCCTACAGATACCCCCTCCAAAGTATTTCAGCCTCGTTCTTTTATAGAAGAGTCTGGAATACTTTGGATGTGATTGTCCCAACCTTCAGTCGGTGTAGCGGGACTTTGGAATAGCTTCTGTCCTGGATTCCTTCGATTCTTTCAGGTCATTCAGTGCTTTGTAGAACGCCTATGAGGATTCCGGTGCTGCATTTATTGTCTGACCGTCGTCGGAATTTTGAACTTGAAGTCGATTTTTGATTTCTTGATTTTTTAGCTCGAGTTGGTTGCTTCAACACAGAACTGATCATCGATTGACTGCGTTGAATCTTTGTTTACAACGCGTTGTCCGGCGTTTAAACTTCATTGCGACGCGTTGTCCGGCGTCCAGGCTTCATTGTGATGCGCTGTTCGACGTTTGACACAGTTTATACTCGTACGTCTGCTGGAGTATACACAGTTTAAGCTCTTAAGGTATTGGAGCATGGCGGATACTTGAGTCACGAGACCAATCCATAGAATTGATGCGTCAATGACTTGTACTTATAGAATTTTTGGCAAATTCTCAGCCATCAACGGATTTGATGAGCCTTTACCGACTACCGTTTGAGTCGGGCTAGCATGCGAATTATTTAAATCCGTTCGCATGTAACGTTGTGCTAAAGGAATGAACTCCCTTAGACTTTGTGCTACGACTTCGAATACGTAGACTTCGTCTTTCTCCTGTGAAAAGACTAAACAGCAACGTGTATGAGACGTTGACTTAGGATTTTTGGCAAATCCTCTGCCTTCAACGGATTTGAGGTGCTCTTACCGATTACCGTTTGAATCGGGCTTACATGCGGATTGTTTAAATCCGTTCCGCATGTGACGTTGTGCTAAAAGAATGAACTCCTTTAGACTTTGTGCTATGATGTTGAATACATAGACTTTACCATTTGTCACGGGAATAGGTTACCCGGCGACGCGTGTTAGGCGTTGACTTTAGGGTTTTTGGCTAACCCCCAGCCTTAAACGGATTTGATTAGCCTTTACCGACTACCGTTTGAGTCGGGCTAACATGCGGATTATTTAAATCCGTTCGCATGTAACGTTGTGCTAAAGGAATGAACTCCCTTAGACTTTGTGCTATGATGTTGAATACATAGACTTCGCCATTGTTACGGGAATAGGCTACCCGGCGACACGTGTGAGGCGCTGACTTATCCCTACTTAGGCTTCAGGATAAAATTCCCCAGAATCAAACTCTGGTATCTTTTTCAATCGGAAAAAGACTAAACCGGCGACGCGTGTTAGGCGTCGACTTACCCTTGCTTAGGATTCAGGATGAAATTCCCCATGCGTGTGAGGCATGGATTTTGGTGTTATTAATAACAACCTGCCACAATGTTGAATATGTGGACGAGTGTTCTTTTTTAACGGTCAAGAACTAACCGGCAATGCGTGTTAGGCATCGACTTATCCTTACTTAGGTTTCAGGATAAAATACCCCGTACGTGTGAAGCACGGATTATGGCGTTATTAATAACGACCTGCCACAATGTGGAATATGTGGGCTTGTCCTTTTTAACGGTCAAGGACTAACCGGCAACGCGTGTTAGGCGCTGACTCATCCCTTCTTAGGCTTCGGGATGAAATTCCCCAGAATCGAACTCTGGTGTCTTCTTCAATCGGTAAAAGACTAAACCGGCAGCGCGTGTTAGGCGCAGACTTATTCCTTCTTAGGATTCGGGATAAAATTCCCCGTACCGGTGATACGCGGATTTTGAGAATTGAAAAGGTGGTGTCTTTTCTTGGGGCAAAGACGAACCCGATGCGGGAGAGGAAGAATTTTATATTCTATCTCCCAAAGCTGAAGAGGAAGAATTTTATATTCTATCTTCAAATGCGAAGGAGACTCGGGATGGGATCTCCACCCTCAGAATCCAGAAAGGTGAAACTAGAAGTGGGATCTCCACTCCGAGAATTGAAAAAATTCAAGCAACCCTAACTTTTATAGGTTTGATTGCTCAAATTGAAAGTGGACCTCTCGTTCATTGGAAGGAATCAAGAGGGGAATTTGTTGGTGGTTTGGACCAGGAAGATAGCTTTTGGTAGACTCACTGTCAATTGAAATTGATCAGTGAGGGATCTTGGTGGTCCCACCGTCAATTGGTTCGATCGGTGGGGGATTCTGTGGTGGAAACTAAGTGTCGTCAAACACCAATGAGAGTTTTGTGAGGGAAAATTGATCCAATGAGGTGATCGGATTTCATCTCAGCAAAAGAGTGTTCGGAAATTAGGAGTTTAGTGTTTATCACTTTATTCATCATGACCGGGTTATCCCTAAGAATATTATATTTAACATTCTTCCGGGAACTTCCCATTACATGAATTATCCACCCCCAGCTTTCTTTGCAAAACTGGGTTTATTGTTGCATTAACCGCATGATCGGGTTATCCTTAAGAATACCACGCATGGCACTCTCCAGGAACTTCCCGTGGAAGAAAGGAAATAGTTTAGACTCTTATACCTATTGGAGTATCAGGGAGCAGTTTAACCTCTTATACCGGTCGGAGGATTGAGAAGCAGTTTATACTCATATACTCTTCGGAGTTTAAAGAAGCAGTTTATACTCTTATACTTTTCGGAGTTAGGGAATACAGTTTATACTCGTGCACCCACTGGAGTCTTACATTCAAGTTAATTGAGCGATATAACGTCTGCTTCCACCAAGGTTTGGATGCTGTTCTTGAGTGTAAAGCAATCCTTAGTAGGATGAAGGATCCTTCTATGGTACGCGCAGTACTTCGGATCCACAATATCATCAGCTTCCTCCTGATTGACGGTAGGTGGCAGCTTGATCTTGTTATTTGCAAGGAGTGATTCAAAGATGGCTGTAACATCTTCATCCTTAAAAGAATACTCTCTTTGGAGTTTCGGACCCGAGTTCTTTTGTTGTCTCCGGGACTGCTGTTGCGATGTTTGATTAGCGTCAACAGCCGCTGCAGGTGCTTTGCCCTTACCACGGGAGGCGAAGTTCGAGTTCGGAGGATTTGTCATCGATTGACCCCTCTCGGCCTTCTTCCTTCGGAGGAAGCGTTCGGCTTGTTCCCCTCGGACCTTCAGGTCTTTCCAAGTGTTGGAGGGTGCTGTTCCTATTGCTTCCAGCACGTCCAAGGAAAGATTGTTGTGGCAAGTTTGGAGGATGAACTCCTCGGTGATCGGGTCCCGGCAATTCAACGCTTTGTTCCGGAACCTTTTGACGAAGGTTTCGACTAACTCCCTGTCCTTTTGTTTCTCGTCGAGCAACGTTCCGATGGATATCTCGGTGT
>BQKN01053701.1:0-23613 GCA_022839385.1 Asparagus kiusianus | reverse complement strand
CTCATTTCATCAGTATCTCTTGTATTATCTTTTACTTGCTTTTGCACTTATACCTGTTGTCGACTCTACTAGAGAGATATTAATTGTGATGGTGAAATATGTTATTGCACGGTGTGGTGCATGGCATGTTTGACATCCTTGGTTTCACCTGGGACTGCAGCCTTGTGTGAACCCTGGGGCATCACACACGCATCAATCAACGCGTGCATGTCAACCAATGCGTGCAGCCCTAAGTAGTCGACGCGTTCGACGGTCAGTCACACAACGAAGCGTACAAGTCAATGAGTCGATCAAATACACAAAACGGCATAAAATACAAGTCCCAGAAAATCAGAAAACACCAAAGGCCAAAACCCCCGCACCCGTGCGGTTCAGACGCAGCTGACCCACGCCCACGTAGCAGACCCGCGCCCGCGCGGGTCGGACATAGCCGACCCGCACTCACGCGGGTCAGACTCCGCCGACCCGCGCCTCCCACGGGTCGACAGAGCCTGTCGCGCAGATCTGACCCCCAATCATGTTTTCGATAGTTTTTAGGCTGTTTTGATCGGATTTATCTATTTAAGGGTTCCCAACTGATTTGATATCATCCACAAACATGGTTAGGCCTTTATTGACTGAAGATAAGGATAAATCACTCATTCTTATCTGAAAACCCCCAACAAAAGCCTATAAATACATGCCTAGGGCCTCATTTCACAGGGGAAAACATTAAGAGGGTGAAACACTACCGAATTGGAGAGTGGAGCCACGAATTTACAACAAGGGTTAGCAGATCTCGGCGAAAGTCTTCAGCATAAAGAGGGAGAGTTCGAGAGATTTGAAGCCCCGTCCGTCCATTCCTCGAGATTAGGCTTGGTCTTAATCTCGAGAAGAGCTACTAATTTCACTTCGTTGATTTCAGCGCTTCAAGCGAATACTTCCTTGGTGAAGTAGGAGCTCTGTTAATTTTTTGTCAACCGGATTCGATCCGAGGTGGTCCAGGAATAAACCCCAGCACATGCAAAGATCTCGCGAAAGCAATAGGCTATAAACACCTGTTGCATGTTGTTTGAAAGAGAGTTGTAATCTATTTTCATTGTATTGAAAGTCTTATAAAAAGGCTATCTTTGTTTTGAATTTATTGTAATGCCCGAAGTTGTAATGAATTCAGCAATGAAAACAATTTTCTACCCAAATACGCTGGCGACCACAGTGGGAGCTAACAGCTTTGCTGCCGAAGCTATCGTGCCATAACCACGGATCTAGATCTCGGTTGAAGAAGTGGTCGAGTACGAATTTGACCAACTGAAGCTTGAGGAGTATCTATCGTCCTCCTCCTCTAGATCCTCTGCCCCTTACAAGCGCAGGAAGATCAAGGCTAGTGTTACTGTTGCAATCTCGCCTTGCAAAACCCCTCCGGCCTACAATGAGCCCAAATCTACAGATCTGGACCCTTCCTCCGTTAAGGAGTCAATTACAGAAGGCACGCCAACCCTATCAAAGAGGGCACGCCAAAGGCAGCACCAACGACTTGTGCGCCGACTTGCTAAGGCTTTGGAGCCTGTTGACGGGATTGGCTATGAGACGGATCTGAAACACAGAAGGCACCGAGTGCCCCAACAGCAAATAAATGGCCTCTCGTCCAAACCAATAGAGAATGAGTCGATCCAAGTCAAACGGACCCGCTCAACCTTCGAGGAGCGCATTCAGAAGCGTCACGCCTTGATTGCGCACGCACGAATTCTTGTGTGAGAAGCACAAAAGCTGAAGCCAAAAGAAGTGGAAAAGAAGCCACAAAGACTGCATAAAGTATGGAGGCAAAAGTCTAAGACGACGGCCAAAAAGATCGAAAAACGCGGGTCATTCAGATCCGATCCTCCAGCTCTCGGGTCACCCAGATCTGACCCTCCAGCTCGCTGGACATTTAAATCCGACCCTCCAGCCAACGAGACACTCAAATCCGACCCTCCAGCTCGTGGGTCACCCAGATCTGACCCTCCGGCTCGCGGATCACCCAGATCTGACCCTCCAGCTCACGGGTCACCCAGATCCAACCCTCCAGCCCGTGGGTCACCCAAATCTGACCCTTCAACCCGCGGGTCACTCAAGTCTGACCCACGCCAGGGTCAAAACAAAAGATGTTCTGCATGTGTTTCTCTGATTCCATCGAGTTCCGCACCTCCGGTGGAGCTCCACGATAGCGTGGACTTGTCCCGTTTCAAGATGAGGATGGCGGACCGCCTAGGTCCTTTGCATGAGGACCGAGGCAAAGTTCCGATCAAAGAACGCTTAGGTCTGGTAACTGACAACCTCGGACCGTGAGTCATAGTCCAAGTGCTCGTTAAGAGTTCACGCTTACAAATGCGTGGCTCTAAACACGTGACTCTTGAGAATGCTAACAATGCGGCAAATCCCCTGAAAGAAATGTATCCATCTGACGATGACAACATTATACCTAGGAAATCGTGCCAACACACGATAGGTTACTCTGGTCATCTGACCGACGAGTTGTACTATCGGGCTGGGGGTACGAACAAATCTCAAAAAAGAAGTACCCGGGAGATGGATTGTCATTGTCCGTGTGCCAGACTTATCAGGGTAGTATTATCAGCGTGTAGCTACCCTAAGACCGCTTCGTAGAAGGTTTTGGTATTCGAGAGGATCTCCAATGGAATGACTAAGTTTAGACCGAAATGCTTCCACAAGAAACGATCAACCGAACTTCCAGAAGTTACGGTAAATATGGTTGATAAGGGAATGTCAGCTCGACCTTCTAGCTTCGACCCCCTTGTATCACATTGTCCGACTCAGCTACGCGCATGGACCACTAGACGTAGGGATTATCAGAGAATACAGAGGATTATCCTTGGATAATGAAGCATCAAATGCTAACTCTGCGGTCGCTTCTGACAAAACAGTATCTAGCCTAGTACAATCCCACGAAGTGTTTATGATTAACACCGAGGAAGTAGCTAAAATGATTGAGGATGCTCTAGCTAAGCAGAAGCAGGCATTCAAGTTCGAAATAGAAATGACAATGTTGCGGATGAGGGAAGAGCATGACCAACAAATCCGAGTTTTATCGAATCAGATAGGTGAATCCAGTCGTCGCAACGATATTAGCCAAGCCGTTAGCGATTCAGATGGGGATGAACCCCTTAATACTGATAACCCTCTCATTGGTCAAAATGGTAGGGTAGCCTCACTGAGAATAACGACACCGGGGGTGGTCCCATCAATGATGACAACACTGGGGGTGGCTCTATTGTTTCTCCTCAAAATCGACCAAGGAAGGATACGAGTGAGGATGAAAAGATGAAAGACATTGAGAGCAAAATCAACGCTCTGATGTCTGCTCGAGAGGTGAAGAGGACCGATATTCCGTGTCCTTACACAAGAGAGTGGGATTCGATACCGTATTCGGTAAAGTTCAACCTGATCAACTTCACGCCATTTGACAGAAAGGGTTCCCCCACTCAGCATCTAATCTACTTCAAGTCTCACTTGGGTGTGATTTCTGGGAATGAATCCCTAATGGTTCGGTCATTTGTTGGCACCCTACGCGGGCCCACCTTCGATTGGTACCGTCATCTCAAGTCTAGAAGTATCAACAGCTGGGATGACCTGGAGAACCTGTTCCTCACTCACTTCTTTGATGATGACGCCGAGGTGTTAATCAGGACACTCTTTGATGAGAAATAAGAAGACAACGAGACAGTCGACAACTTCGTCAAGCGCTTCCGGAATAAGGCGATGAACTGCTAAGATCCGATCACAGAGGACTTCATCCTCCAAACATGCCATAACAACCTCTCTTTGGACGTATTGGAAGTTATGGGAGTAGCACCCTCCAATACTTGGAAAGAGTTGAAGATGCACGAAGAGCGGGCTGAACGCTTCCTCAGAAAGAAGAAGGCTGAGAGGAGCCAACCGACGGCTAACCCTCCAAATTCAAGCTTCGTCTCCCGAGGTAAGGGAAAAGCACATGCAGCAGTTGTTGACGTTAATCAGACATCGCAATAACAACCCCGGAGACAATGAAATACTTCGGGTCCGAAAATCCAAAAAGAGTACTCCTTTAAGGATGAAGACGTTCTATCCATTTTCGAGTCTCTCTTTGAGAACAACAAGATCAAGCTACCACCTATCGCAGATCAGGAGGAAGTTGACGGCACCTCGGATCCAAAGTACTGTGCGTACCACAGGAGGATCCTTCATCCCTCCAAGGCCTGTTTCACTCTCAAGAATAGCATCCAAACCTTGGTTGAAGCCGGTGTCATAACGCTAAATTAAGCTGAATGAAGACTCCGACAAGTATAAGAGTATAAACTGCTCTTTCCAACACTTCGAAGAGTATACGTGTATAAACTACTTCTCAAAACTCCAATAGGTATATGAGTCTAAACTGTTTCCTTTCTTTCACGGGAAGTTCCCGAAGAGTGTCATGCCTGGTATTCTTAAGGATAACCCGGTCACCCAACTAAGTATAATGTTAGACCCAGTTTCACGAAGGAAGCTGGGGGTGGATGATTTATGTAACGGAAAGTTCCCAGAAGAATGTTACATGTAATTTTCTTAGGGATAACCTGATCATTATGAACAAAGTGATAAACACTAAACTCCTATTATGATTTTCAAACACTCTTTTGCTGAGACGAGATTCGATCACTTCATTGGATCAAATTTTCCTCACAAAACTCTCATTGGTGTTTGGCGACTCACAGTATTCCACCACAAAAACCCCCACCGATCAGACTAATTAATGGTGGGACCACCAAAATTCCTTTCGGTTGAATCCACTCAAACTTCCGATGCGTCTGTGCACTCAACATTCCCATTATTAAATTCCGGACATTGTACTTGGAATTTCAACATCTTGATCATTGACGACTGTCAAACCCTTCCGTGTTAAGTATTTGTCACTTAACACCAGGAACCCCTTTGAGTAATTTGTACGAGTTAACACTCCCACTAGATTTGTACTCCCACTCTCACTGATTCATTTGGTCAAAACTTCCTATAGTTAGGACCACAACCAAAGCCCCCTCTCGATTCCTTCCATGAACGAGAGGTCCACTTTCAAATCGAGCGATCAAACCTTCCTACAGTTAGGGTCATCTCAAACCTCTCATTTGGTAAACCTTCCTACAGTTAGAGCCAAAACAACAATTCACTCTCGATAAACGAGAAATCCACTTTTAGTTCGGTAATCAAACCTTCCGACAGTTAGGGTTATCTGAATCTTTTTGATTCTCGGAGTGGAGATCTCACTCTTAGTTTCACCTCGCGGATTCTCAAAGTGGAGATCCCACTTTGAGTTTCTTTTGTAACCGGAGATAGAATATAAAATTCTTCCTCTCCGGTGTCGGGTTCGTCTTTGCCCCAAGAGAAGACACCATCTTTTCGACTCTCATAATCTGTGCCTCGCACGTACGGGGAAATTTATCCCGAATCCTAAGTAGGGATAAGTAAGCGCCTAACACGCGTTGCCGGTTAGTCTTTAGCCATGAAAAAGATAAAATCCCACATATTCGACATTGTGACAGGTTATTATTAATAACACAATAATACCTGCCTTACACGCACGGAGAATTTTATCCCGAATCCTTAGTAGGGATAAGTCAATGCCTAACACGCGTTGCCGGTTTAGTCTTTCACCGTTTGAAGAAGACACTAGAATCCGAGTCTAGGGAATTTTATCCTGAAGCCTAAGTAGGAATAATTCAGCACCTAATACGCGTTGCCGGGTAGTTTATTCCTGTAAGAAAGACGAAGTCTACGTATTCAATATCGTAGCACTAAGAGAGTTAACTCTCTTAGTACAACGTCACATACAAAACAGACTTAAACAATCCGCATGCAAGCCCGATTCAAACGGTGATCGGTAAAGACATATCAAATCCGTTGATGGCTGAGGATTTACCAAAAAATCCTGAGTCTGCATCTGATACATACGGTCGGGTAGTCTATTCCCGTAAGAAAGACGAAGTTCATGTATTTAATATCGTAGCACTAAAAGAGTTAACTCTTTTAGTACAACGTCAAATGCGGAACGTACTTAAACAATCCGCATGCAAGCCTGATTCAAACGGTAATCGGTAAAGGCACGTCAAACGTTAAAGGCTGAGGATTTGCTAAAACTCCTAAGTCTATGTCTGATACACGTCACTGTATAGTCTTTTCATAGGAGAAAGACGAAGTCTACGTATTCAATATCGTAGCACTAAAAGAGTTAACTCTTTTAGCATAACGTTATGGACAGAACGGATTTAGACAATCTGCATGCTAGTCCGACTCAAACGGTAGTCAGTAAAGGCTAATCAAACCCGTTGATGGCTGAGGGTTTGCCAAAAATCCTATAAGTATGCGAGTCATTGACGCATCAGCTTCATTAGTTGGTCTCGTGACTTGAGCATCCAACAACTTCGGGATAAGATCCATATCTGCAGACGAAACAACTTCAATAGTTGGTCCTGCAGCCCGAAATTTGGGACCGCCACGCTCCAATGCCTTAAGAGCTTAAACTATGTAGACTCTAGCAAACATACGAGTATAAACTATGTTAACGCCGGTCGACGCATTACAATAAAAGTCAACGCCGGACAACGCGTTATAGTAGAGGTTAATGTCGGTCAACGCATCACTAATTTTGCCAAAATAAGGCAAATGATGATTCCAGGGAGTTCAATCGTATTCACATATGAATTTCTGACGAAGATGATCAGTTCAAAGTCAACTCAATGACACAAGCCAAAACTAACTTACCAAGTTTGATTCAAAATTTCGATGACGGCCAGACGATAAACGTGTTGACCTTCTTGTTTTGATGATGTTTAACAAACAATTTACTTCTAATGTTATTTGTCTAGTGTTTGTGTTTTTGTATTTATTCTAGACAAACAACGTGTTAGAGGATGGATGGAATTGCGCTTCAACGATCATATCCAAAGGAGGTTGGCGGAATGTCGGTGATGCCTTACAATTCAAAGTTAAAGATCAAGTTCAAGCTTCATCCGCGAGATTACCAGTCAAGCTTAATTGAAGATCAAGATTGCTTGGGTAATTTAGTTTAGGAGTTTATATTATGTGTGTTTGTACTTTAAGCTCAATCATATACACACATACACGTTTTGGTTTCGTATATATATAGTTATATATATACATATATGTTTTGGTTTGATAGTTTTCAAGTTTTACTATGAAACAATTGAATATAATTAGAAAACATATTTTTGTCTCATACTTATATGCATATATATGATTTCATCAATATCAATTTTAGTTCAATGAAATCATGTTTTAGTGCATTATATGTGTATTTTGATAAAATACTACATTCATTGTTTATAGACTTCATAACAATAGTTTACATCTTTCTTCAAGTCTATAAAATTATTTTATAAAGTTTCAAAAGTTGGTTTAGGTCAAAACATCAAACTCATGTGTTTATTATCATGTCTACAATCATTTCCCAAAGTTTTACATTTTTTAGAATTTATTTGATATTTTTAAACATGGTTTTAAAATCAGAAAAATAGTTTTCAAAATCAGTTTTGGAATGTATCAGTCCTTGGTCGACCGCACCGGTCGACCGCACATGTGATCATTCGTCAGTGGGCAGCAGAGAGTTTGTCGGTCGACCGTACCGGTCGACCAAGAGCTCGAAATTTCCATCGGTCGACCGCACCGGTCGACCGAATAAGTCTCTACTTATTTTCTCAGATTGGGATCTAGATTGCGGTCGACCGTGAATTTTTTCGGTCGACCGTCGCTCAGTCAGATTCCTTCCAACGGTTATTTTTGTTACCGTTGGCTGGGGCTGTTCTTGTCTTTTTCTTGGGGGTTTGGCTGAGATTTTGAGTGGGTATAAATACCCTATTGCTGCTCTCTTTCAAGCTAAGCTAAGAAGTTTTTTAAACAAGCGTTTAAGCTTGTTTAGTTTTGGTTTAAGTTTGTTTTGGGTTTTTTGTTACAAAGAGGAGTTTACATCAGCTATTGAAGAGTTCATCTTCAACATTTCATCATCCTCTCTTTGTATTTATAGAGAAGTTTCCTTAACTCTATTTCCTTGCATTTCTACTATTGTATTTCATATCAATCTTATTGCTAGTTCTTATTGAGTTATGTTTTTTTATTGAATCTCATTGTTACACACACCTACATGAGCTTATTGTATTTACATACATAGTATGTTAGGATTGTGAGAGATTGTAACATTGAGTTGTGCTTAATTGAGTTCTCTCTATTGTAGAGAACAAATTTATATTTGTTACATTATGAGTGGTGTAAGGTTTTCGGTGAGCTAGAAAACCGAGTGTGTTGTGAAGTTTTCGGTGAACTAGAAAACCGAGTGTGAGGAGTGAACGTTGTTCGGTGAGCATTGAAAACCGACACTGTGAGGTGTAAACGTTATTCGGGTGAGCGTAGAAAACCCGGTTGTGATAGTGAATTTCTCCCCGGGAGTGGGGAGCGGAGACGTAGGACGGAAGGTCCAAACTCCGTGATCATATTGCTTGTTTGAGTTTGTCTTTGGCGTATTTGTTTTTGCATTTATCTTATATCGCCAATTGTGCATTGCTCATTTATTTTTATGATCCACTATCTAGTTCATATTGTTTACCCTTGTGTTAGTTGACATATCCTTGCACATATCATATTGTATATCTCTTTGGTAGGATATATCATCTTGTGTTAGTTTATATATCCTTGCATATATATTTCATCATATAGGATATATCTCATTGTTCATATTGCTTATCCTAGCTCATATATCTTGTTGTATTTCATACTTGCTAGGATAACTTGATAATTAATTTTAATTGGTATTTAATCGGATTAGATTAGCATAAGACCCTAATCACCCCCCTCTAGGGTCTAACAAAACGCAGCGCTGGAATAACTTTAACTATTCATCAAAATAGACTAAAAATCAAAGAAGTTAAGAATTAAAGCCAGCTACAGGTCCTTTGACACCGACTGAAGGTGGGGGCCTATCATATCCAAAGCATTCCAGACTCCTATATAAAAGAATGAGTCTGAAATACTTTAGAAGGGGTATCTGTAGGCGTCTAAAAAAGCCTATAGGTGTCTGCACACAGATTGAGACAAAGAGAAGGCGATGAACGCTATTATCCAAGTCGAAGGGGATTATCTGAGTCTAGGGGGATTATCTGACACCGACAAGTGCATGAGCCGGTATAGCGAACCAACTATGTATCGTGCACTCTCCAGCCACCTCCAATTGTCCGAACGCGCGTGTCAACGCGCGCGTTAATTAGCTCGCACGCGTCAATCAGCTCGCGTGCGTTGGTCAACACACACACGTCAATTAGTTCGTGCGCGTCAATCATCTCACGCGTGTCAATCAGCTCGCACACAATGGTCAACACGCGCGCGTTAATCAGTTCATGCGCGTTGGTCAACACGCGCGTATCAATCAGTTCGTACGCGTCGATCAACACCCGCGCGTCAATCAGCTCGTGTGCGTCGGTCAACATGCGCGCATCAATCAACTCGCGTGCGTTGGTTAACATTCGCGCATCAATCAGTTCGTGCGTGTTAGTCAACACGTGCGCATCAATCAACGCGTGCATGTCAACCAACGCGTGTAGCCCTAAGTAGTCGACGCGTTCGATGGTCAGTCCCGCAACGAAGCGTACAAGTCAACGAGTCGACCAAATACACAAAACGACAAAATACAAGTCCCAGAAAATCAAAAAACACCAAAGGTCAAAACCCTCGTGTTCGCGCGGTTCGGTCACAACTGATCCGCGCCCGCGCGGGTCGGACTCCGCCGACCCACGCCCCCCGCGGGTCGGCAGAGCCCGTCGTGCAGATCCGACCTCCAAACATATTTTTGACGGTTTTCAGGCTGTTTCGATCAGATTTATCTATTCCAGGGGTTTCCAACTAATTTGATATCATCCACAAATATGGTTAGGCCGTTATTGACTGAAGATAAGGCTAAATTACTCATTCTTATCCAAAACCCCTAACCGAAGCCTATAAATACAGGCCTAGGGGCTCATTTCACAGGGGCGGACATCAAGAGGGCGAAACGTTACCAAATTAGAGAGTGGAACCACGAATTTACAGCAAGGGTTAGCAGATCTCGGCAAAAGTCTTCCACATAAAGAGGGAGAGTTCGAGAGATCTGAAGCCCCGTCCGTCCATTCCTCGAGATTAGGCTTGGTCTTAATCTCGAGAAGAGCTACTGATTTTGTTTGGTCGATTTTAGCACTTCAAGCGAATATTTTCTTGGTGAAGTAGGAGCTCTGTCAATTTTTTGTCAACCAGATCCGTTCCGAGGCAGTCCACGGATAAACCCCGGCACAGGCAAAGATCCCACGAAAGCAATAGGCGATAAACACCTATTGTGTGTTGTTTGAAAGAAAGTTGTAATCTATTTTCATTATATTAAAAGTCTTATAAAAAGGCTATCTTTGTTTTGAATTTATTGTAACGCCCGAAGTAGTAATGAATTTAGCAATGAAAACAATTTTCTACCCAAACATTCCACTAGAGAGATATTGTTGTGATGGTGAAACATGTTGTTGCACAATATTGGGTGCATGGAAGGTTTGACATCCTTAGGTTCATCATGGACTGCAGCCTTGTGTGAAACCAGGAGCGTCACAACCGGGTGTAAGATGCTTTAATATAGGTTGAAACAAGCTCCAAGTGCTTGACATGATCACCTTTCTAGTTTTCTTGTCGAAAATGGTATAATAAATCGTGGTTTGTTTTAATCCTAAGCATACTTCTATTTAATCTCTGTGGATGAAACATATAAATGTTTCGACATTTTTTTTTTGCAATCATGTAAATAAGTAAGATGTATCCCATTTTTATTGATTCAAAATCTCATTTTAACAAACATCTTTACCGAGCCTCTTTGCGAAGAAATTTATCTTATTATAAGAGGTGATTTTGGATTGTGCATCCATTGATTCATGTTTTGATGTTATTGTTCTTAATCAATCATGATTTATGTTTGAAGGTTTATGGATTTTTAATTTTCATTTAGCTTTTACGGATTCATGAATTTTCATGATTTCCCTTCATTAATTTTCATAAATACTTTCATAAATAGTTTCATGATTCCCTTTCATGGACCTTTATGATTTTTAACAATTATTTTTTTTCATGGATTTTCATTTATTTTTTTTACTTAGAATGTTCTTATATCTTGTATGTGAGTTGTCATGATATTTGTTTTATATCTATGCTCACATATTGCTGCCTTATAGTTTTCTTTATATATATGCTTTAAGGCATTTTGATAGGGGAAGCTTTTCCCTATCCATTTTATACTCGTGCTTATATATAGGGGGAGCTTATTGCTCTCTTTCTTCCTTTTTGTTTTCCCCATTTTGATATTAACAAAAGGGAAGAAACAAGTGTAGTGTGAGTATATCATTTTCTATCATGCATGAGGATTACAAATTATATATTCATTGGTATTATGCATGTTTTATATACTCTTTGTGCGGATTGTTTGTCATCATAAAAAGGGGGAGATTGTTAGGTCTCATGTTTATGAGTTTATTGTCTAATCTAGTTTTGTTGATTAATAAATAATTCTTAACATTGGTTGTCGAGTGTTTGCATTTGATTGTTAGGTATCCTACACAAAGATCCTATGTTGGAGGTTGGATGGATGTAGGCTGTCTAAAAATCATAATAGATAGCTGATCCCCATCAAACACCGATGATAGAAGTTACAATCTGACGACTTCCAGAAGGCTATAATTTGAAGATTTTCACGTAGATCGATGAAGGTTACAATCTGACGACCTTTACAACAACTGATAAAAACTCTAGTTCAACAGCCTTCACAATCAACATCGGGAGTTACAATTTGACAACTCTCATATTTTCGAGTAGCCAAGGCAAAGATCACTCAACAATAGTCTTTACAATGCTCTACAGAAGAAGTTATAAGTCATTAGCTCCTTCTAAAATGCGGAATTCACCTTCGCGTTTAAGTTCTTGAAACGCAGGTGACCCCCGCGTTTCCAAACCTCAGCAAACAAAACATGGGCAGCCCTCATGTTTTTCAACATCCAATGGGAGCCCAACTCCGCGTCTTCAGTCTAAAACGCTTCACCTTCACGTTTTTTAACATCCAGCGGGTACCCAACTCCACGTCTCCAGTCTAAAACGCGGAGTTAGGGTATTGAACGCCAACTTGGGTGTTGTTTGACTCATTCAACATGAGCTAAACGGTTCTAAAACCGTTTCCCACGATTTAGGGGTGGTTACACCCCACTTAGGAGCGATTTAAGGGGTAGTTACACCCCTTAATCCTCTATAAATAACTGAAAATCAATTCATTTTAAGGGTTGGAGTGGAGGGGATTTGGCTCTCGGTTTTGGTGGGCTTTTCAGATCTAGAGGGCAGCAAAGGGCATCTCCAATTCATCTTCTCTTTCGGTAGCAAAGAAGAAGTCTCTCGAGCAGATCATCGTGGAGCTTTCATACTTAGCTTGTCAAACCGATTTTCAGTTAAATCAACTCTAGTTATGGCCGACTCATCGAAGGACTGTCTCCCTTGGGGGTTGCACTATTCATACAGTCCCCTCTCTGAAGGAGAGGACTTAGGTTCAGCATAACTCCAAAAAAGTCGATCCTCCAATCAACGCGATCTACGTGTTTGTGAGCCTCAACACGAGCTCTGCATAAGCCAAGCTAAACGCAGCCTTCAGGGGTGTGTTTTCCAAATAAAACACAACCCTCAGAGGCGCGTTTCAACATCAAAACGCAAACCTCAAAACTACGTTGATCTGGCAGAACGCAACTCTCAGGAGTGCGTCCCAAAACCAAAACGCAGATCTCAAGACTGCGTTCCATAACCAAAACGCAGATCCCAAGACTGCGTTTCATCGGCAAAACACAGACCTCAGGACTGTGTTTCACTAGCAACACATGGAGCTCATGTATGCGTTCGGGTAATGAAATCTAATACAGAACCTGGTGTATATCGTGAAGCTTTAGGGCGCTACCCCGAAGCCCGCCGGGGGGTAGTCCACCCCCCCTCCCCCCGGACCCCGGCTAGGGGCATGCCACCCCCTGGACCCCCGGCTTGCTGACCGAGTAGCGAGACCCTCGAATACTCTGCGTAGCGCTGATACGGGTGTATCTTCTCTTTAGAACTTAGTGATCCTCATGAGAGCTTGAGGATAGATGATTCTCATGATAACATGAGAATAGAGGTGTCAAATAGTACAAGGGAACGCAGGTGGAAGCGTGGAACGAGACGACGAGCAGAAGAATCAAAATATCCAGTTTTCAGCCTGTGAGTCAACTCATAACAGTCATGAGTCGACTCATCAGTTTAAGTCGACTCATGACTGTCATGAGTCGACTCATCGCTGGTTTTTGTGTTTTGTCTAGTTTCGGACGAGTCGACTCATCTCAGTCATGAGTCGACTCATCGATGGTTTCCTGGTTTGTTTGGATTTCTGTTCACACGAATTCCTAATGGTTTTGGGTCTGGTTATTTACCAAATTGTCATCCACGTTTGTACACCTATATAAAGGATTGTTTTAGGGTTTCCAAACAATCAGATAGATTCATAGAGAGATTCTAATCTTTGTATTAGGGTTTAGAGAGGATTAAGAGGTTGTTCTCAATTCTAGTGAGATTGTGAGGGAGAGATTGCAATCTTTTGTTCTTCATAATCTAGAAGAAGATATTTTCCTTCGCCATGTACTGAATTGTGCTTGTATTTCTGTCATCCTCTTCTCAACCCACCTTTGATAATTCCACGATCAAAGGTACTCGCACGACAACTCGTATCAAGTTGGTATCAGAGCATCAGATCCGGTGAAGGGGCATCCTATGTATCGTCCTTACTCGATCCCAATACAAGAAGCTTGGCGAGATCCTTATTTTATTGGAAGGAGTCCAGGTTTTAAGGAAGAAGAAGATGGCTGAAGGGGACAATTCAGCGAGGATTGATGCATTAGAGAAGCAGATTGAGACGATAGGTTCGACTCTCACACAACTTGTCAGTCTTATCCATAGAGGTGGCAAACAAGGTAAATCTTCTTCGAAGAAAATTGTTGAGTCCGATGTGGAGAGAGTAGATTCAGATTCCGACGAGGAGGAGGATACCGTTAAGACTGCATCGCATCAAGGGAGTAAGAGTTCTTATTAGAACCTAAAGATTAACTTCAAGGTGGAGATTCCTGTTTATGATGGGAGTGTTGACGTCGAGAGGCTTGATGACTGGATCGAGCGGATGGAGACGTATTTTACTCTTTATGACAATTCGTCAAAAGAGAAGATTGTGTTCACGACTTTGAAGCTTTCAGGACACGCGTTGACGTGGTGGAAATCCTATTGCAAGCAGGAGAAGAAGACGGTGTCGTGGAACAAGTTCAAGGAGTTACTAAGGAAGCAGTTCTACCTGGTGGGATTCCTTGAAGAGCGTTGGTACAAGTGGTACGGCTTGCGCCAAATGGTCAATCAAACCATTCAAGAATACACCACGGAATTCTAGTAGCAGGCGATGGTCCTCAATATTGCGACAGAGGAATATTCCGTGTTTATGAAATATATGGCAGGATTGAGTGATTACATCCGGAAGGAGATGAAGTTATTCATGGTCGAGACTATTACAGAAGCGAGCATGAAGGCAATTGCCATTGAGGGAAAACAGAAGAAGGGCAACGAAATGAAGGGTGATTCCAAACAGACGGGAGGCGAGTCTAGTGGTTCTCAATCTAAGGAGGAAAAGAATGATGATCTAGGAAAAGCAGGGCTGATTTGTGGTCACTGCGAGAAGACAGGGCACGAAGCTGATCGATGCTGGCAGAAGTATCCTCATCTGAAGCCAAGAGGGTTGAAGAGGAAGGAGGAGAAAAAGGCATATGTGATCGCACAGGGTCTGAAGGAAGTTCCTGGGATGACAGAGCCTAATAACAATCTCAACCTTATAGCAGGAAAACAGGCCACGAAAGAAGATGAAGACCCGATGGAGCAACTCTTTGTGCTCAAGTTGCAAGTGAAGACCAGTTTGGTTGATGCCATTATTGATTTGGGCAACGAGAAGAATTTGATATCCGAAGTCTTAGTTCAGAAGCTGGGTCTGAAGACAGTCAAGCATCCGAAGCCCTATCCATTGGGGTGGATTCAGAAGGAGACGGGACTGAGTGTAGTTGATCAATGCACTGTCAGATTTGCGCTCCACGAGTCATATATTGACGAGGTTACGTGTGACGTCGTTTCATTGGATGTTTGTCAGATTATACTGGGCAATCCGTACTTATGGGATAGATATGCGATCTACGAGAGGCGGGCTCAGAAGTATATCTTCACCAGTAGTGGTGAAAAGTTTATATTTTGTTCGGCATCTCTTCCGAAGGAGACAAGCTTGGGGACAGTAACGCGAGCGAAGAGACTAGTGAATGCCAACAAGAAGTTTGTCTCGCTGTGTATTAGACTTCTAGAAAAACCATCGACAAAGGATTGCAAGTTAGAGCGAACGGTGACTATGACGAGACGCGGGACGAATGCGTTGTTTCCGATCGGACGTTGAGAAAGCAAGGCCAGGTGGTGCATAAAAGATGGAGAAGCTCGAGAGTTTCCTTAGCAAAAGCTCTAACTTGAATGAGATTTCAAGTTCCTAAAGGGGGGACCCATGATACGGGTGTATCTTCTCTTCGGAACTTAGCGATCCTCATGGGAGCTTAAGGATAGATGATTCTCATGATAACATGAGAATAGAGGTGTCAAACAGTACAAGGGAACGCAGGTGGAAGCGTGGAACGAGACGACCAGCAGAAGAATCAAAGTATCTAGTTTTCAGCCTGTGAGTCGACTCATAACAGTCATGAGTCGACTCATCAGGTTGAGTCGACTCATCGCAGGTTTTTGTGTTTTGTCCAGTTTTGAACGAGTCGACTCATCTCAGTCATGAGTCGACTCATCGATGGTTTCCTGGTTCGTTTGGGTTTCTGTTCACACGAATTCCTGTTGGTTTTGGGTCTGGTTATTTACCAAATTACCATCCACGTTTGTACACCTATATAAAGGATTGTTTTAGGGTTTCTAAACAATCGGATAGATTCAGAGAAAGATTCTAATCTTTGTATTAGGGTTTAGAGAGGATTGAGAGGTTGTTCTTAATTCTAGTTAGATTGTGAGGGAGAGATGTAATCTTTTGTTCTTCATAATCTAGAAGAAGGTATTTTCCTTCGCCATATACTGAATTGTGCTTGTGTTTCTGTCATCCTCTTCTCAACTCACCTTTGATAATTTCGCGATCAAAGGTGCCCAACCAATGACGACGTTCACACAGGAAGAAGTCCCCAGAGACCGAGTATCCTGGAGTCACTATCAATATGATCGGCAGAGGGAAAGCCTCAGGTTTTAGTTCCGATGACTCTGAGACAAGTCGTTCACCGACCATCAGAGAAATCGCTAACGAGTTTGAAGGAATCTACCAACGTACTCGGACACGAACAGGAGCAATTCCCCCTGTCAACTATCGGAGGTTAGCTAGAGGAACCAATTCCGAGGACGAACACTCAGCCATTGTGGAGTCCTAATCATTAAGCTCTTTCGTTGGGCATGAGAGCTTCGCCCACATAGCAGAACATTCTAAAGATCTTTCAAAGAGGGTTGCTGAGCAGGATGCCATGCTCCAAGAACAGTAAGAAACCATCAATCAAATTCGGGATATGATGGCTTAGATCATTGCCAATAGAGCCAATTTCCAAAGAGTTGAGTCGCAACCTCGGCAAGAATCCTCCCGGAAAGGAGTATTATCCACATCGAAGGCGAAACAAAAAGTGAATGAGACCTCTGATCAAGAAGCTCATCACATAGTCTCTTCATCTGAAGAAGAGAAAGAAGCCAAGAATGAGCAGAATCCTCAATCGGTTAAAATGAAAGAATTGGAAGCCCACCTCAATGCCATTGCTAACAGAAGCGAGCTCCAAGATGAGGGAGTTGTCAGGCCCTATCCTACTGAATGTGATGCAACCCCTTATCCTCCAAAATTTAAGGTCCCGACGCTACAAACTTTTGATGGCACGGGATCACTGAACCAACATATCTATCATTTTAAGTCACAGACTGCGAATGTGATATCAAACGATGCCATACTGGCTCAATTGTTTATTGGCACCCTCAAGGGAGTTGCTTATGAATGGTTCAGGTAACTACCTGTGGGATGCATCCAAAAGTGGACAGATCTAGAGAGACTCTTCCTGATACGTGTGTATCTTCTCTTCGGAAAACTAGCGATCCTCATGGGAGCTTGAGGATAGATGATTCTCATGATAGCATGAGAATAAGGGTGTAAAACAGTACGGTGGAACACAAGAGAAAGCGTGGAATGAGACGACGGGCAGCAGATTCAAAGAATCCAGTTTTCAGCTCATGAGTCGACTCATACATGTACATAAGTCGACTCATCAGGTTGAGTCGACTCATGACTGTCATGAGTCGACTCATGAAATCAAGCCCTGTTAGCAAAAGTTTATGACCAGTCGACTCATCAGTTATGTGTCGGTTCATATGAGGTCATGAGTTGACTCATCTCAGTCATGAGTCGACTCATCGATAGTTTCCTGGTTCGTTTGGGTTTCTGTTTACATGAATTCCTGTTGAGGTTTGGTCTGGTTATTTACCAAATTGCCATCCACGTTTGTACACCTATATAAAGTATTGTTTTAGGGTTTCTAAGCAATCTTAGATAGTCTTAGATCAAAGAGAGATTCTAATCTTTGTATTAGGGTTTAGAGAGGATTGAGAGATTGTTCTCGATTCTAGTGAGATTGTGAGGGAGAGATTATAATCTTTTGTTCTTTATAATCTAGAGAAGGTATTTTCCTTCGCCATACCGAATTGTTCTTGTGTTTTAGTTGTCTTCTTCTCAACCCACCTTTAGGTAATTCCGCGACCAAAGGGTGCTCGCACGGCAACTCATATCACTTCCTATCAAGATTCTTTGAAGAGGATACAAAAGTCTCCATCCATACCCTTCTCGCCACTAAGCAGAAGAAGAGGGAGTCCGTCAAAGCCTTTTCGAAATATGGCTCTGCGATGTCCGACAGGTATGACACGGTCTACATTAGTGGAGACCTGTCGGCACAACTTACAGACCGACCTTCTAGCACAAATGAGGGTTACAGAATGCTGATCTTGGAGATAACTAATCTCTTAAGGCGAATAGGCTCAAAAAATTATTGCCAGGATCAAAACTGAAGAATAAAGTAGGCAAGATCAACCTGAGCAATCGGACCAAGTCTAATCTTCTCAGTCAGAAGGGAAAAATACTATAGCCACTGAAGTCAATCCTCTTCAGTAGGATGTCAGGTCCAACAACTATCATGTTAACAGTTACCTCTGATAGTCAAACTCGTTAGATAATAGCCTACTAGGCGATGTGTCATGTCTACTCCCCCCTCCCCGTACTTATTCAAGACTAGGGGTTAGTTTATTTGTAGTTCATTAGATTATGAATAATAAATTTTCACGTTCAATAAAATACATCTGTCAACCATGAAATCCACCAAAACTATCAAGTTAACAATACACCTCTGATAGTCCTTTTCTCCCAAATTCTCCTACCAATCCTCTTTAATAGGATAGTAGTTTCCTAAAACTATCACGTTAATATTTACCTTTGATAGTTCATTTTCCTCGAATTCCCCCACCAATCCTCTTCAAGTAGGATGGTGAGTCCACCAAAACTATCACGTTAATAATCACCTCTGATAGTTTATTCCCTTCAAATTCTCCTACCAATCCTCTTTAATAGGATGGTAGGTCCACAAAACTATCACGTTAACAGTTACCTCTGATAGTCAAACTCATCAAATAATAGCCTACCAGGTGATGTGCCTCTATTCCGACTTCATGGATAGTGCCCCACTAGGCGATGTGCCTTGTCTACCTCTTTTTATTCCCCCGCTAAGTCTTAATCAAGACTGGGGGTTGGTTACTTGAAATCCACTAGATTAAGAGTAACGAACCTTTCACATCCTCGAGTTAACATTACACTTCTGACGATCATCACCCCCACAGAGTATGAATGCAGCTTTCATCACTCCCAATTTGTCACGTTAACAATACACCTCTGACAATCAACTTATCAATCCTTGATAATAGGAGGGTAAGTCCTCAAATTTACTCAAATAGTAATCTTCCCCAGTAAGATACTAAGTCTTCAAAATCTTATTCAAATCACAAGTATCAAAATTCATCGCTTCTGGTGATAAACTCACTCAGCAATTCTCCCCAGTGAGATGCTAGTCCCTAAAATCTTGTTCAAATCACAAGTACAAAATCCTGTCACGTTAATATCACACCTCTGATAAAATCCACTTATCAATCCTCTTCAATAGGATGATAAGTCCACAAAGTTGCTCCGATCGTAATAAAATCCTGTCAAGTTAACATCACACCTCTGACAAAATTCACTTATCAATCCTCTTTAATAGGATGATAAGTCCACAAAGTTACTCCGATCGTAATAAAATCCTGTCAAGTTAACATCATACCTATGACAAAATCCACTTACCAATCATCTTCAATAGGATGATAAGTCCACAAAGTTGCTCCGACGCAACAAATTCCCGTCAAGTTAACATCACACCTCTGATGACCAAATCAACTTATCGACTCTCTTCAATAAAGCGATAGGTCCATAAAATACTATTAGGTTAACATCACACCTCTAACAGTCAAACCCCCTAATGAACTTGTTAATCCTTTTTCAACAAGAATAGCAAGTTTTTATTATAAAATCTCCAGCGGATTAAAGATTTTCTGGAGTTATCCTAGTGATAGTGAAGAAAATTTCTAAATTTCACTCTAAGTAAAAATTCATGCCAAGTTAATACTATACCTCTAGCACTTCCAATTTTCTTTCAGCGTTTCAAGTAAAAATATAACACAGGAAGAAATAGTGACAAAACCTATGTATTCAACATCGTAGCACTAAAATCCATGTCTCATATGCATGAGGATTTTATCTTGATACCTAATTAGAGATTAGTCTGCATCTAACACATGTTGCCGGGTGGTCCGTTCTCGCGAAAATGACCAAGTCTACGTATTCAATATCGTAGCACAAAAAATCCATATCTTTCATGCATGTGGGACTTTATCTTGATCCCTAATTAGAGATAAGTCTGCATCTAACACATGCTGCCAGGTAGCCTATTCCCGTAATAATGACGAAGTCTACGTATTCAACATCATAGCAGGTTGTTATTAATAACACCAGAATCCATGCCTTACACGCATGGGGGACTTTATCTCGATCCCTAATTAGAGATAAGTCTACGCCTATCACGCCTTGCAGATTAGTCTTTTGTCGTGAAAAGGACACCAAAATCCATGCCTCACATGCAGGGGGGACTTTATCTTGATCCCTAATTAGAGATAAGCCTACGCCTAACACGCGTTGCCGATTAGTCTTTTTTCTTAAAAATGACAAAGTCTATGTATTTAAAATTATAGCATCAAGTCTAAGAGGGTTCATTCTCTTAGCATAACGTTACATGTGAAACGGATTCAAATAATTCACATGCTAGCCCGACTCAAACGATAGTCGGTAAAGGCTTATCAAATCTGTTGATGGCTGAGGGTTTGCCAAAAATCCTATGCATGTTTGTAGGCCCATCAGCTTAATGGATGTGAGCCAAGACTTAAAACAGATAAGCTAAAGACAAGTCTTAAAGACTTAGTCAAAAATGCATGAAAAGCCACCTCCGCGTCTCAAGTTCAAAACGCAGGGGTCTACCCCCGCATTCCAGAAGAAGGATTATGACGCATACCTTCATACGAGTCCTGTGTGGCAAATACCTTCAACCAAGATGCCTTCGAAGTGAGTGCAGAGAATGACTCCTTTACGACAAGGAATCAACAGCTCCAGGATCAGAGTTGAGATCCAAAGTATTCTAAAAATTCGTCAAGTCAACCGCGAACTTTCAAAAACTTTAGAGGGGGTTCTGTAGGCTGTCTAAAAATCACAATAGATAGTTGATCCCCCATCAAACACCGATGATGGAAGTTACAATCTGACAATTTCCAGAAGGCTATAATTTAAAAAAATTTACGTAGATCAATGAAGGTTACAATCTGACGATCTTCATAATAACCGATGAAAGCTCTAGTTCAACAACCTTCACAATCAACATCGGGAGTTACAATCTGACAACTCTCATATATTTGAGCAGCCAAGGCGAAGATCACTCAACAATGGTCTTTACAACGCTCTACAAAAGAAGTTATAAGTCATTATCTCCTTCTAAAACGCGGAATTCACCTTCGTGTTTTAGTTCTTGAAACGCAGGCGACCTCTGCGTTTCCAAACCTCAGCAAACAAAACGCCGGCGGCCCTCGCGTTTTTCAACATCCAGCGGGAGCCCAACTCCGTGTCTCCAGTCTAAAACTCTTCACCTTCGTGTTTTTCAACATCCAACAGGTGTCCAACTCCACGTCTCCACTCTAAAACACGGAGTTAGGGTCCTGAACACTAACTTGGGCATTGTTTGACTCATTCAACATGAGTTGAATGATTCCAAAACCGTTTCCTACGATTTGGGGGCAGTTACACCCCACTTAGGAGCGATTTAAGGGGTAGTTACACCCCTTAATCCTCTATAAATAACTAAAAATCAATTCAGTTCAAGGGTTGGAGGAGAGGGGATTTGGCTCTCGGTTTTGGTAGGCTTTTCAGATCTAGAGGGAAGCAAAGGGTATCTCCAATTCATATTCTCTTTCAGCAGCTAAGAAGAAGTCTCTCGAGTAGATCATCGTGGAGCTTTCTTACTTGGCTTGTCAAACCGATTTTCGGTCAAATCAACTCTTTTTCAAGAGTTTAAACTCGATCTGATTTATCAACTCGTCCAGAGTTTCAAACTTTCTTTGTAAGTTCTCCACAGCGCCAAATCGTGAGGAGGAGATACCGTTCCAGTGAATCAAGACGTGGGGATAATTAACGGAGAGCAAAATCGACGCGAGCATTCGAGGGAGTCACTCCATCACCACCGTGAAGAACCCAGAATTAAACAAAGGGGAGAATACAGATCATTTTTCTCTCTTTTGTAATCAGAAAATCCAAATTATAATCAAGATTGAGAGAAAAAACATTCAATTCTTTCATTGTCTTTTTACTACAAATTTTCCACCAAACAATGGACTTGAGCCTTAACGATAATATCTTGGAGGTTGGAGGAAATCGGAATGAAGTGCGACACCATTCAAGTCAAGACTCATTATTTCGCTTCATCCTTGCTACCGAGATCGAGCTAAATGAAGACTTTTATCTTGGGTATATTAGTTTAGATTTATACTTTATGGCTGTGTTTGGCAATGGGATAAGTGAAGGGTTAAGAGGGTTTAACCCTCCATTAACCTGCCAAACACTAAAAAAACCCCAAGAGATAGTTAACCCACACGTGACCCAAAAAACCCATTTAACCCGTGATTCGAAGGGTTAACAATTCCTCTCAGATAGGCTGAACAGGGCTTAACCCTCCTTCTCACGCGAGGGTAGGCGATGGAAATTTGATGTTGGCAATGGAAATTAGGTAGGCGATGGAATTTCACAATTTGGCAGCAGAAATTGGGGAGGCATGCGATCTTTTTCAGGTATACGGTACGATTCGAATCAAGGCAGTTCTTCCCTAAAATTAATTCCCTCTACTTCTTTCCCTCCAAGTTTTCCCTCTAAAATTTCTTCCCCCTTCTTGTCCCCAGCTATTAATAGGAATATTCTAGGGGAAACAAGAGAGGAATTTGCAGCCGATTGGGATCTCAAATGACAAGAGGCAAAAATCCAGAGAGGTATGTTGATTTTGTAATATCGAATTGGTTTCCAAATATTTTCCATACAATCGATTATGTTCATATGAGACTAGTTTGTTGATTGTTGTTTTTTGCTCTTATTAAAAGCTAACTGAAGGTTGAAATTTTGTTCGATCTTAAAATTTTAGTATTTTCGTTACATAGTCTGACCTCTTCTTCTTTGAAATTGATCTCCTTGGTTCTCCTCTTTGCTTGATAGATTTATGAAATATTTCAGATGGTCAATGGTATGTAATGGTTTAATTTGTCTGAAAGTTAGAGAATGTTTATGCTCTGTAATTGTTCTTTTATAAAGGGTTATATATTCAGTTTCCTGGCTAAATATTCAGTTTCCTGGCTACATAGCATCATTACATAGCATCATTACTAAGCATATATTCAATTTCCTGGCTACATATTACATATCATTTCAGATGCATATATTCAGTTTCCTGGCTGCCAACAATTTGATGCTAAGATGTGATATGATCAATTTTAGATTGATTGTTTTAAGACCTAGTGAATGAAAGATGTCATATGGGTGCCTAAATGAAGATAATGCTTGTATCTTTCAGAAAGCCAAATACACGTACAAACACACACACACATATATGGCTATGCATTTGGGTGCAAAGATTTCTTATGCATCACCTAATTAGTGAAAACCTTCTACTTGTTAATTTCAAGAATTTTATGAATTCATGTAAAGTGAGGTGAGAGATTTTTATATTGGAGTCTCTAGTCCTGTCTGCCCTCTGAATTACCTATCCTCATTTACAACAAGTTAACTTAGCAATAATTGATTATTATCTTAATCTT
>BQKN01053700.1:0-18036 GCA_022839385.1 Asparagus kiusianus | reverse complement strand
TTTTAAGTCTAAAAACAAGTTGAATTAGACTTAACATGAATCATGTTAAGTCTAATCCAAATTGTTTTAAGTCTAATTTCATATTATGTTCAGTTTGATTCCTGTTAAATCTAATTTAATTCCTTTTAAGTCTAATTTAAATCATATTATGTTTTATTCAACTTATTTTAAGTCTAAAAATAAGTTGAATTAGGCTTAACATGAATCATGTTATGTCTATTTCAACTTATTTTAAGTCTAATTTTATATTAAGTCCAATTTAGTTTATGTTAAGTCCAATTCGGTTCATGTTAAGTTTAGTTCGGTTAATGTTAAGTCCAATTTAAATCATGTTAAGTCCAATTTGGTTCGTGTTAAATCCAATTTGGTTCATGTTATATCTAATTCGGTTCATGTTAAGTCCAATTTAAATTATGTTAAGTCTAATTCAACTTGTTTTAAATCTAGCTTCATGTTAAGTCCAATTTAATTCATGTTAAGTCTAATTTAATTCCTTTTAAGTCTAATTTAAATCATGTTATGTCTAATTCAACTAGTTTTAAGTCTAATTTCATATTAAGTCCAATTTAATTCATGTCAAGGCTAATTTGATTCATGTTAAGTTCAGTTTAATTCATGTTAACTCTAATTTAATTTCTTTTAAGTCTAATTTAAATCATGTTATGTCTAATTCAACTTGTTTTAAGTCTAAAAACAAGTTGAATTAGGCTTAACATGAATCATGTTAAGTCTATTTCAACTTATTTTAACTCTCATTTCATGTTAAGTCTAATTTGATTCATGTTAAGTCTAATTTAATTCCTTTTAAGTCTAAATTCAATCATGTTAAATTCTTTTTAAGTCTAATTTAAATCATGTTAAGTCTAATTCAACTTGTTTTAAGTCTAATTTCATGTTAAGTACACTAATTTAATTAGACTTGAAACAAGTTGAATTAGACATAACATGATTTAAATTAGACTTAAAAAATTAAATTAGACTTAACATGAATTAAATTAGACTTAATATGAAATTAGACTTAAAACAAGTTGAATTAGATTTAACATGATTTAAAGTAGACTTAAAAGGAATTTAACATGATTGAAATTAGACTTAAAAGGAATTAAATTAGAGTTAACATGAATCAAATTGGACTTAACATGAATCAAATTGGACTTAATATGACATTAGACTAAAAATAAGTTAAAATAGAATTAACATGATTCATGTTAAGTCTAATTCAACTTGTTTTTAGACTAAAAACAAGTTTAGTTAGGCATAACATGATTAAAATTAGACTTAAAAAGAATTAAATTAGACTTAACATGAATCAAATTGGACTTAATATGAAATTAGTCTTAAAATAAGTTGAATTAGACTTAACATGATTTATGTTAAGTCTAATTCAACTTATTTTTAGACTTAAAATAAGTTAAATTAGATATAACATGATTTAAATTAGATTTAAAAAGAATTAAATTAGACCTAATATGAATTAAATTGAACTTAACATGAACTAAATTGGAATTAACATGAATCAAATTGGACTTAATATGAGCCGAATTAGACTTACATGATCTAAATTGGACTTAACATGAACTGTATTTGACTTAACATGAACCAAGTTGGACTTAACATGAACTGAATTAGACTTAACATGAACTGAATTGGACTTAACATCAGCCGAATTGGACTTAATATGAATCAAATTGGACTTAACATATAATCCATTACACTTAATATTCAACAAATTAGACTTATTATTCAACTCAATAGACTTAACATACAATCCCTTTGACTTATTATTCAACCCGACAGACTTAACATACAAGCCCGAACTTCACTTCCAACTCATTAGACAATCACCTTGGATTTGAACTTAACATAAAAAATTATTAAAAGAAATCATATTTAACCGTTATTTCTTTAAATTTTCATCTTTCCATGATGTTCAAACAGAAATTACGAATTTTATTAGACTTAAACACGAGATCCTCGTTGTCCTCCTCCAACACCGTCTCCTCCGTCTCGTTCTTTGCCTTCAGTATCGGCGACCGATATGTTATTTGACGGATCCTCCGACGAGAACTTCGACGAATTCGAGGGTATCACCATTGCCATTGCCATTGCCGACCAAATTTCGGCTTGTTTCACTTTTGGAGGAAAAGAAAGAGAGAGCGGAGAAAATTAGTGGGAGCAAAAAAACGAATCATATTGAGTTTTTTCTATGTAATATACACCCCTAGATCAACAATATGACCGGAGCGTGCACCTACGTTCGGTGGTAGCGGAGAGGGATGTCGGTGTCTGAGAGAAAAAGGAGGAAGAGGGGGAGAGGAGGAATGAGATGTGTTAGAAAAGAGGTGGAATGAGGAATCATGACCATTAAATTTAGAGAGAAAAGAATAGAAGAGATGATGACATTTTGAGATTTTTTTTTAGTCTCTCTCTATGCTTAGTTGGCAGTGAATAATTGCTAAAGAAGGGTTGCAACACATAAATCTCCAATTTAAAGGCTGCACTATGTGAAGTTATTACTTTTAAGGCATTGATACAATTTTCCCAAGATAAATACATGCATGAAAATCTTTCAATACATCAAATAGTGTACAATGGTGGACTCATTGAAATTATGAGCATGATGATATGGAAAATTTAGGATCTCCAGTTACCACCTTTCAAGGGACAAATCATTTCAGTCCCTACAAATTAAGCAAAATGAAGCCAAGTATAGAGTGAAAAGGTTAAAAAAAATGCAATTTGGGACTAGAAAGATCAAAAGAGTGGATAGAGGCCAGAAATCTCATTCGCGAGGCTACTTTAGAGCGGAAACTTTTATTTAGAATAAAGACCGAATCCCAGATGACCGTCAAAAGTTTGAAAGTGAGAATGATAAATGTGAATATTTTTGTTTCTTTATTAAAAAAAATTCTTTTGTTAGATGATTAATTGATCACATTCGTTCTTTTGTAGAGAATGTCAATACCAATTCCTAAACATAGAGAACTGGTAAACTTCGTGTACATTCTGATGATGGTTAAAGATGGATGATAACACTCTCAAAACTCGCCAGCTAAAAGGTGATTTCTATAACTTCGGTCGATTATGTATGGATTCACTTGTCATTGATTAGCTCAGTAATTACCTTGATTAGGGAATTTTCTTTTTATAGTGATAGAGATTATATACTGTTACAGAGAACGCTAGTTGCTACTGTAGAAGATGAAGATGGATGTTTTCGTGAAGAAATAAGGGATTAGCTAAATGTGGTTTTAATACGCCACATATGATAGCACAATAACTCAATGTATTTATTATGATAATCATATCCAACGGAAAATGTAATGCAGAATATCGTTCCAAACTTGAGTACAATACAATGTGCACGTGTGTTTGGTAATCGAGGTGTTTATTTTTGTTGTGTTTTTTTAGAAAAACACCATTCCATGATATTTTTTCTCAAACGTGTTTTGAAAACACCATTTATAGTTATTATTTATAAAGCGGCGGCGGCATGCGGGCGGCGGGTGGTCGGCGTCCAGCTGACGGGCAGACGACGACTGTCGGCTGCGGCCGGCCGACAACGGGCGGGCGGCGACGGCGACCGACGGGTGGCCGACGACGGGCGGCGGGGCTGTGACGAGTGGCTGGTGACCGGTGAAGGGAGGGCGGGCGGTGGACGAACGACGACCGTCGGTGGCCGACGACGGGTGGGCGGCGGCGGCGGCCGGCGGGTGGCCGGGCGGCGACATGTGGCGGGCGACGGACAGGCGGGCGGCGAGTGGCCGATGAGCGACGGGCAGACGACGACCGTTGGCGACCGGTGGGCGACGACGGCCAGCGGGCGGGCGGACGGTGGCGGGTGGCAGACTGGCGAGCGGCGGCGGCGGCGATGGATGACGGTCGGCGGGCTACGGCTGGCGGGTGGCGGCGGCTGGACGACGGGCGGGCGGCGATCGGCAGCGGCGGGCGGATGGCGTCGGCGAACGACGGCGGGCGGCGGTGGGCGGGCGGCGGCGGCGGCGCGCGGGCGGCAGTGGCTTAGATGAAAAAGCGGAATCTCAAAACACCTTTTAGGTGTTTTGAAAAAAGTGTTTATTTTTTGGATTTTGTAAAGGGTCAAGTCAAAAAAACGTCTCTGTTGTCAAACACGTTTTATTGTTTTTATTGAAAACAAAAACAGAAATGGAAAAAACAACACAGTTGCCAAACGCCTCCTTATTCTGTGTTTGTCTATCTCCGTTGTGTTCTCAACATTTCAATGCGAAGAACATGCTTCGTATATGCTCTTCTTGTGGGCCTATGGCCCACTAAGTCATGGATTGCCTTCTTGCTAGGCCCAACAGAGGCCCATACACACGTCATCGTCTCCACTTACGCCGGGCTACTCCATTTCCCGCTGCTCTGCTCCCTGGAGAAGACGATCACCAATTCTCATCTCCAATGGCGCTGCAAACCCTAAAATCTCTCCACTCTCTCACGTACACTCTCTCTCCTCTCTCCTCCCTCCGCTTCCTCTCGACTCCGCCAATCCCTGAACACCTCGTCCTCAACGAGCTCTCCGATCTCCTCTCTCCAAACCCTAACCCTAAACCCCCAATCCCCATCCCTTTCCCGCCAAAACCACCTCAAGAACCCTCGACTATCCTCATACGAGATCGAATTCTATCTCCTGATGAGAAGTTGCGCGGCGTCTTCATCCTCAATCTCAAAGGAAAGTCCGCCGTCAACTCCGCCCTAACCTCCACCGGCGTCGATCTGACGAATGATATCTTGAAAGAAGTAGTTAATAAGGGCGATCTTAATGGGAACTCGATCGTCGCGTTCTTCGATTGGGCGATCGAGCAGCCGGGGGTGGAGAAGAGCGTCGAAAGTTATAATGTGGTCGTTAGAGCTTTAGGGAGGAGGAAATTTTTTAGGGTTATGGAAGAGTTTGTTACGGTTAGGATGAGGGATGATGGGATTAGGCCTAGTTTGAAGACGCTAGAGATTATGGTTGATAGCTTTGTCAGGGGTCGAAGGGTTTCGAAGGCGGTCGAGTTGTTTAGAAAGGTGGAGGAGGTTGTAGGGGTGAGTTGTGATGTTGATTCTTTTAATGTGTTGGTGAGGTGTTTGTGTCGGAGGTTGCATGTTATGGTTGCGAATTCGTTGTTTAATTCGATGAGAGGGAAGATTTTGTTTAATAGTGTGAGTTATAATGAGGTTATTGGTGGATGGGCAAGATATGGCCGTGTTGATAAAGTTGAGAGCTTTTGGGAGATGATGAGGGTTGATGGGTTTAGCCCTGATCAGCTGACATTTGCTTACATGATTGAAGCGTTAGGAAGAGCTGGGAGAATCAGTGATGCCCTTGACTTATTTGGGAGAATGAAAGAAATGGGGTGTTCGTCGAATACTATTGCATATAACGCGATGATTTCCAATTATGTTTCTGTAGGGGACCTAGAGGAAGCAATGAAATTTTATAAGGATATGTGCGAAGGCGACTATTTGCCAGATATGGAGACTTATGACAAACTGATTACTGCATTGTTGAAGGTAAGAAGAGTAGCAGATGCTCTTGAATTGTTTGATGTGATGCTTGGTCAAGGAGTTTTACCTAGTACTGGAATGGTAACGTCTTTCCTCGAGCCTTTGTGTAGCTTCGGACCACCCCATGCTGCCATGGTGATATATGAAAAGAGTAGGAAGGCAGGATGTAGGTTATCTATGAAGGCTTATAAACTTTTGCTGATGAGACTTTCAAGATTTGGAAAATCTGGGATGGTGTTGAAAGTTTGGGTGGAGATGCAAGAGAGTGGTTATAATTCTGACAAAGAGGTTTACGAGTATATTGTTAATGGGCTTTGCAATATTGGGCAAGTCGACAATGCTGTTCTTGTCGTAGAAGAGGCATTGCATAAAGGCTATTGTCTTGGAAAGATTGTCTATAGCAAACTAAATAGCAAGTTGATGGAGATGAATAAAGTTGAAACTTCCTATAAGCTCTATTTGAAGGTTAAAGGGGTGCGTAGCGGTGTTAACTCTCAGAGGTTTTGGAGGGCTAGTGGCTGGCATTTTTAACCTCATATTTTTACCTATCTTCGTGAGGTGGTAAGTGCTTTCATCATACTACTTGATGTACACTTCGAAATCTGATTCAGCCTCATTGAGAATAACATTTAGTCACATATGTTAGATATACACTAGCGCGCCTGTACAGGTTTTACATTTGTTTGCTTAAGCCCAATCAGCACCCAGAGATTAGGATCTGTATGTTCTGGGAGTCAACTATTGATTGAATTTATACTAGGTTGAGTTCATACGTGTAAGCACTTGAATAGCCATGATAAACCCCACTCTACTTCTGTTCAGGTTCAAAAGCATGTGAATTTATGCATGTCTCGTATTTTAGCTTGTGATTTTGTTTATTTTTGTTATTCATTTTGTTGATGTCAGCTATCAAATAAGGGCTATCTGAGAGTTTGTGGAGTGATTAAGGTCCAACTTCTCTTGATGAATGGTTCTGAGGCATGTTGTTCTTTCTTGCACATGAAGGAGCTCGTAAGAGGATCGAGTTGGGTTCTCATGTTGTTCCTGCAACGATCAAGTCAGTATTTAGGCTTGAATGGAGAAGTAATATAGTTGGTGCTTAGTTACATAAAAAGGCCAGAGAGGGTTACTGATGAGGACATCCAGGCACGTGCACGGGACTTTCGCCGTGTTTATCAGCGTAGGAGACGCCGTATTCCAGCCGTACATCAGATCGCAGAGATATGGTTTTGATACTTTAGAAATTTTAGTTATTTTTCAGTTAGTAGTTGGTTTTAGATTAGAATTGTTGTTAGTTATTTAGTTTGTTATTGGATGAGGTTGAGAGAGATTTGATTGAGTTTTTAAAATTCTATAATATTCTCTATATAAACAGTTGTAATCAGAATTAAGAAAAAAAATAAAAATTATTGAAATTCAGTTGCAATTACCTGTGGCTTGAACGTGTGAAACGTGGGTGTGAAACCCTAGATCCCTGTTCCTCTTTCTGTTCAAACAGCCGTCGCCGCTCCTTCCTCTGTCAAGTAGCCGCCGCCTCCGTCCTCCACCTCCGACAGTAACCCCGCCCTCAGCCACGCCGCCAGTCCCGAGTTCGACCCCTCTGAAAGACCGTCACGCCCTCCTTCGTCTTCGCCATCGTCTAACCGCCCGCCGCCCTCGTCGTCATGGACCCGCGACCACAATCGCCATCGCGATTTCACCCCATCGTCGTCGTGACTCCCTGCCCTGCCATCCGCTCGCATCGTCAATCGTCGCCCTCGTTTCCTCAGGTCGAAGATCGCAGCGAATTAAATTGGTCGGATTTTAATCCAGGCCTAACCCACGAAGTAACAGCCCGATTTGGTTCAGATCTGTTTGAACAGATCCGGTCCTTTATATTTAGGTCTGATTGATTGGTTCGTTGGTGTATGGCTGACCCTGACGCTGAAGATAACAATCTCGTGCTTGATCCAGAGACTGGTATTGTTGATTTGCAGCTTTCCTCGTGGTTCGACTTCCGGACGTTCGAGAGTGTTCCTGAATACGTCGAACGTGTTACTCATCAGCTTATAGACAGTGTGGAGAGCAGTTTAGGAATTAGTTCTTGGCACCGACGTTTTCATCCAGACACGCCGCTTCATCCCAATTACGTAGCTCTCGGAGAAATCCCGCCACTCAGATTCGGAGTTATTACACCACCTCCAGAGGATCCCCTATCGAACCAGTTCAATCCGACGAAGGTTTAATTTTTTTACGCCCAAGTATTTTCGGAATTGCTATTGCGTGCATGTTATTATCAATCCTAGTATCAATTGCGATTATGCTGTATTCAGTTTGAATAGTGAGCGAGTGAATTTGTTACTGAGTATTTTTGCTTATCTAAATATTACAAATTGAACTGTATTAAGAGAACAAATCATTACATTAATTATCGGAATAATTTTACAAAGGTTCAAACTTAGTACATTGCAACTTTTGCTTAAAAACCATCTTTTGCTTCATTTTATTCTTGGACTTCCTGCCTAGATTGATTGCTGATTTGGTGAAGCATTGCTGTCGCTGATCTTGCACCTGCATTCACATTATTTCACATCAGTTACCTCATGCAGTGCTGCTCCTTTAATAATGGGTTTGAGGGGTAAGAATGTAACTTGGGCCGAGCCCAATAAGGCAGCTTAGTCGGCAGACATGTGCTATGTGTTGATTGCTGAATGAGCTGAGTCACCTGGTCATTTATTATGGTAATGACAATATGTGTTTGGTGATGACTGGGTCCGATGAGTCATAAAGACTATAGGGGCTAGAGTAATAATGATGTTGTCAAGACAGTTAATGTGAGAGTAGTCGGCTGGGGAGAGATTTGAGATAACTGTCGTCTTTCGACTCCTCAGGTCCCTGGCCGAGAAGTACTATTTTTGACTCGGTTACGCGAGATGTCGGCTGATTAGTGGGCCGAGACGTATGTTGATGGTCAATTGAGAGGTTGGCCGAGTAGTACCGCCTTTTAACTTGGTTATGTAAAATGTCGGCTGATCGGTGGGCCGAATCGTATCGCTAGTGGTCAACCGAGAGGTTAGCTGAGTAGTACCGCCTTTTAACTCGGTTACACGAGATATCAGTCAATCAAGTCGGCCGTGCCAAGTCGGACGTTATCCTGGTTGTGAATTAGTTTGGTTAGGCAAAATGTAAGACACGTGTCGACCTTTCTGTAGTGATTAATATTTAGCATTTTTAGGGGTTATAACACATTCTATCGACTGTTAATTTATTCATTGCCTTCCTCAAAGTTCATTGCTCTTACTAGTTCTTCTTCAATTTCATCTACTATTATCAGGACACTCGGAGAGTGTTCTGAGCCATTATTTTGGTTCCACTTTCTTCTTTAAAAGCTCAGGGCCAGGGAAGAGGATCTATTTGCTTACAGGGTTAACTTCTAAGCTTGACAAAACATTAAGCGTTCACCCACTATCTGCAGGTTATGGCATTAGTTATTTTTAGTTTTCTGTGATATGATTTAAGTGAGCTGTTTATAAGTAAGATCGTGTATTGCTTTGGTTAAAATATAGAAAACCACTTTACCATTTTCTGTTTTTTTACTATTTCTGCCACATTGTTTGTTCGAGCATATTATTCAACATAGCATGCATCTCTCGCAGTATTTCACATTTTTATTTTTCTATCTTTATGGTGCATCTTTTTATTTATCTTTCATAATGAAATTATTGGATAATCCTCTCGTGATTTTTCTGCAAAATTGTTTGAGCATTTGGTACTATCAGTGTAAGGAATGACAATTTGTTCATTGTTTTCTCTTGTCACAAGTTGCAAATGTATGTTTTAGGTGATAATTAGTTTCCCCAGTCATATTTTCTAAGCGTCATTTTAATTTATATGAGGCTACTGAAGAAATTCAATGCGACAGCTATACATGAATAGAACTGCTATGTTCTAATGTATATTAATTGTTGAACTACAGCCTGTTGACTGAAGAATGAGCGGCACCTATATTTGGCAAAATTCATTTCAGCTGGTGCAGCATGCCTCAAGCTTCCTTTTCAAATTGCAAATACAGCTATCATCACTACGACCAGAAAGAACTGTCTCAAGCAATTAGTATTCATGATATTTCCATTGAAAAGAGCAGGGTGCTGACTCTTTTGTCATATTTTGGTGCTCTTACTCCTAGCAAATTGGTGTTACTTTTTACTGATGAAGGTCTGTTCTGCTCATTCACTACTATTTATTTCAGCATGTATAATTGATAGTTTTTTTTACCCACAACTGACAATTTAGTTCTATAGAAATACACCGTTGGTAGGTGGTCTTGACGTATATCACTAAGTAAGTTTCAGAATATAGAAAAATTCCTTAACCAGTTCTATTGCTTTCATCTTGTGATGTTAATTTATTGTACCTTTTGCTATTACCAGGAGAAGTTACACATCAGATATATTTTGAGCATGCTTGTGATTGCTATCTTGGCCAAATTCTTGCATTACAAGCCTGTTAGGCAAGGTGATTATCGGCTTTGTAGTGCTTAATAAAATGAAGGTTTTCTATAGCCGACATTATGCATAGAATTAGCAAAAATTGGCTAATAACAAGTATCAGCAATATCTTGTTGAACTGAAGCATGCTATTGCTGACCTGTTCGAGTCAAAATTGGCAGAAAAACAACTAGTAGTATAAGAGGATATATGCGTGCTTGAAGAGCCAAATCTGATAGCGTTACCCTAGAAAAAAGGAGGAAAAGAAGAAGAAGAAGAAATCGATGAATTACAAACTTGTGATGAATTGGCATATTCCTTTGTAAATAAAACAAGACATACACGATATCTAAAAGAATAAAATGGAAATTCTAATTTCTTTTTCCTAAAGATTAAAATGTAAAGTTCAAGTTGAACTAAGCTATTGTTAGTAGCGTCGAACATGCAAATACTATTAGCCCAAATTCAAACTTTGTATCTCAAAAGTAAAAAAATCCAAACTGTTGGATATGATCTACTACGAGCTATCTAGAAATAAATTTCAAAGGATTTTAACATATTTTGCCCATGTCAATATGTCATGTTGTCAAAGTTAACTTTTTAGAATTTTCATAAAGTTGCCTAACTTTTTGCCCTTTGATATGTGATTCAGAAGAACACATCGAAACCTTTTGAAATTTTATTTCTTAGTAGTTCATGTGTAGTAGATCACATCCAATGGTTTGAATTTTCAGTTTCGGGATACGAAGTTTGACTTTGGGCTGATAGTATCTATATGTTGGATACTACTTACTAGTAATAGTAGCTTAGTTCAGCTCATTAATACATAATTACATATATTTATGTCTATATGTGGATACTGTAAAAACATTTAGAATGTAAACCATGTACTATAGAGCAACAAGAACTAAGAATAGATCAAAACTAATATTGATTTAGGCAGTGGAAACTTAGTTGTTGCTAAAAGCTAATATAATGGACACTATAGTCCTTAAGAAATCTGAATGAAGGAAAACAGATTTCACATAACCAAAGGCGAACTTTTGGGGTAAAGCTTCTTTATTGATGTATAATCAAGTATTATTGCAATGGCAAAAGTGTCACTGTTGTAGTTTCTGGCTTAAGTTTCTGGCATACACTTTACGTGTATCTATGAAAATAAATATCGCAATACTAACATAAAATAATGTATTCAGGCATTTTTTTAGATCATTTGATTCCGTTTGTAACTTTGCAATACCATGCTTCCTTCAGATAATTTTGTGCAGCTGTGCAAGTGTTTTCCTCGCAGTTGATACAGCTCCGTCATGCTTAGCATCGAGCAAGAGTTCGCTGCTATAGTTAGTTTGCCTTTAGGTCAGAAGTTGTTGGATGGTATGATATTAGCTGAATTTATGATGAATTTTTGTATAATTTAAAATTAAAATTTTCTGACCATTCAGAGTCCATTGTGATTACGCCGGAATTCGGGGTGCAACTGGAAACTTGTTACTGGAGGTATATTTTTATGCTTGGAAAAATTTATACGCACTATATTGCAAATAGCACATGAGTTGGTTTTTCTATTTGATCTCCGTTCTTTTGTGTGCGTTGTTCTGATTTTACTTAAAGTAAAAATGTACTGATTTAATATAAGTAAGTAACAAATTAGTTTCTAGCTATTTCACACGATTTCTAATGCGTTCATCTGTTTTCTTTTTTTCTTTTCCTTTCTTTTTGGCCCCGAATTACTGTTTAAGGATTAAATCAATTACGTAGCTGTAAGCGGTAATAGATCCATGATTTAATTACGAGCATTTTATATAGCCAGGTTCTAATAACAAGCATTAATAGTTGAGACCCTGGTTGCTGTCTAATTCATATCTAAAACATAACCTCCTACAAAGTAAAAATCAAGAAACTATAATGTTCTAGTGTTTAAAAATCAAGAAACTATAATGTTCTAGTGTTCTTTATTCTTACTTTTGTACGGATATGTTAGTAACTGTGCATTTGCATGTGAGCTTATGCATGGGGTAGTATGGAGGCAATGTCAATTGAATATAGGCTGAATATTCTCAAGCACAATACTGAGCACTCATGAATCCTTTGCCTGTATCTGGAGCACGTAGCATGAATGAATTGAAACATTAAATGTCCATACTTATTCTATCACAACCTGCTGGGGGAAGAAAGCTAAAAATCTGAACAACATGTCTTAGCCTTGGTTTTCTCTAATAAACCTTCAATGCATCTGAAGGACTTTTGTGTTGTCCATTAACCTTCTTCCCATCTTATTGCATACTCTCTTAATTAGATTGTCAGTGTTCTTAATAGTTTCATCTGATGCCATCTCTTGAGACTATCTTTGATACCTAAGGATTATACTGTTGGAATTGGCTGCTTGTTTCTGTCTTATAAACAATCGTTTTTACCCCTTAGAAGTAATTGTCTTCTCTATGCTGTCATTCATCTGCTTGGACTGTGTGGCATCTCTAATTGTCATTATGCGGTCTCTATCGGTGGCATCCATATCTTGTGCATTGTCATTGGATGTCTAACATGTATCATCCTCTCCTTAATCAAGTGGGAGAATCAGCTGCTGGTTTGTCCCCATCAGAAAAATTCTTAGGCCGGTATTAAATGAATGTGTAACCCCAGTCACTTGTTACTGGAGCTTGGCTTTGATTCAACATGAGGAGGAATCACTTTTTCTAGTTTTCCAGGTAAAATATGGGTTCAAAAGTCAAAACTTATTATAGAGCTATATCCAAACTTGTAATATCTTGCATCACCTCTACAGGAATTGCAACCACCTCTCACGATGTTGACTCCTGCATGGAAGGCTCTTTGTGCCACTGATTGCAAAGAAATATTTTCTCCATCAGGCTGGTGAGCCATGTCCAGGGTCAAACCAAATTAACTATAATTTTGTAATATCAAATTCTTTTGAGTCCTGTATGAACAGAGTGAGGAGTGCCTAGATCATTAGGAAACTTGAATAATATTTATGCATGTGTGATCTGCACAGTGTTATATCAAATGCTTGTCTAATATCAACATGCTTATCCCAAACTTCTAACAATATTTATATTATATGCATATTGTTGCCTCAATGCAATGTGACACCAAGAACTGGAGGTAGTGCTCGTCCTTACAATCTCAATATATAAGCAATTTCGCTACAAACATTGGTCTGTTTACACTGTGGAAGGGAAATAATATTATGAAGCTCTGGGTAATTTGCTTTAGCTTTGATTTTGACATGGTTACCCTAGCCTTAGACTGGATTTCTGTTGAAAAGTAAACTTGATTTTGGATCAAGTTTAATTATTGGATCAATGATCCAATTATCACTTGTTGGACCAAACCCAATACTTGATCCAAGTTTTAGAGTTTTCTCTAGAAATATCTAAACATCTCCACCTCCTTAAAATGTTCTAGAAAATTATAGAGAATGAATATCTAGATAATTGTAATATAAAATTCTAGATATTATGTTAGAACTCTCTAGATTTAGGATTAAAATATTCTAGATATTTTGTACTTTGGAGGCTATAAATACCTCCCATTCCCTCTCATTTGTAATCAAGAAGTTCCAAGTTGTTCTAAGGTGTTCAAAAGAAATAAAATCTTCTTCTTCCTAAATTTTCTATTGTCTCCCGAATTCTTAAACGCTTTCTCCATCACCTCCAAATATTTCTTTCCAACAAAGTGGTATCAGAGCTAGAAGATTCCCTTGAAGATGACGAGTAACGGTGTTCCCTTTCAAGTCCCGATGCTCACAAAGAGCAACTACGACAATTAGAGTCTAAGAATGACGGCTATCCTAGGAGCACATGACGTGTGGGAGATAGTCGAGAAATGCTTCATTGAACCGGAGAATGATGATAGTCCATCTCAAACTCAAAAGGATAGTTTGAGAGACTCAAGAAAGAGAGACAAGAAGGCTCTCTGTCTAATCTATCAAGGTCTAGATGAAGATACATTTGAGAAGATCGCGAGAGCAAAGACGACCAAAGAAGCATGGGAGAAGCTTCGAACTTCTTACAAGGGAGCAGATCAAGTCAAGAAGGTACGTCTTCAAACTCTAAGAGGAGAATTTAAAGCGTTGCAAATGAAGGAAGGTGAACTCGTCTCCGATTACTTCTCAAGAGTTTTAACGGTTACTAATAACCTAAAGAGAAATGGAGAGAAGTTAGATGAGGTGAGAATCATGGAGAAGGTTCTTAGATCGTTGGATCCAAAATTCGAGCATATTGTCACTGTCATTGAAGAAACAAAGGATTTGGAGGCTATGACGATGGAGCAACTTCTTGGGTCGTTACAAGCTTATGAAGAAAAGGAGGAAGATATTGCAGAACAAGTACTCAAGATGCGGATTGATCAAACTAAAGAAGAAAGCGGACGAAATTATCAAAGACGAGGTGGCGGTCAAGTCCGAGGACGAGGTCGTGGATATGGAAATAGACGAGGTTGGAGGCCTCATGATGACAACACCAACCAAAGAGGAGAAAGCTCATCAAGAGGTCGTGGGAGAGGAAATCAAAAACCAAGGTCGATAAGTCAAGCGTTAAATGCTATAATTGTGGAAAGTTTAGACACTATGCTTCCGAATGCAAAGCTTCGAACAATAATAAAGTTGAAGAGAAGTCCAATTATGTTGAAGAAAGAAGCCAAGAAGATGATATGCTATTGATGGCTTACAAGAAAGATGAACAAGATGAGGTTCACAAGTGGTATCTCGATAGCGGTGCAAGCAATCACATGTGCGGGAAAAGAAGCATGTTCGTGGAGCTTGATGAATCGGTGAAAGGAGAATGGGATTGGAGATCAAATGATGAAGACTACACCTTTTTTCCACATGTTGAAGAAGATGAATTGGAGCAACCAAGAGAGGAGCCTGCTACCCCACCAACTTCACCAACAACAAGTTCTCAAGAAGATGAAAGTTCGAACGAAAGGACTCCACGTTTCAGAAGTCTGCAAGAACTTTACGAGGTAACTAAAAATCAAGACAATCTTACTTTATTTTGTCTATTTGCGGATTGCGAGCCCATGAATTTCGAAGAAGCTATGAAGAAGACATGGAGAAATGCAATGGATGAAGAGATCAAGGCGATACAAAAGAATGAGACATGGGAGTTAGTTTCACTTCCAAATGGGCATAAGGCGATCGGTGTGAAGTGGGTGTACAAAGCAAAGAAGAACTCTAAAGGAGAAGTTAAAAGATACAAGACAAGATTGGTAGCAAAAGGTTATAGTCAAAGGGCGGGAATCGACTATGACGAGGTATTCGCTCTATTGCTCGTCTAGAAACTGTTAGATTAATCATTTCATTGGCAGTTCAAAACAATTAGAGGATACATCAAATGGATGTCAAATCAGCCTTTTTAAATGGAGATCTTGAAGAAGAAGTTTACATTGAGCAACCACAAGGCTACATAATCAAGGGAGAAGAAGACAGTCTTGAGGTTAAAGAAGGCACTTTATTTGTTAAAATAAGCACCAAGAGCTTGGAATACTCGAATTGATAAGTACTTCAAGGAGAAAAGATTCATCAAGTGTCCATATGAGCATGCACTCTATATCAAAACTCAAAACAATGATATATTGATTGCATGCTTGTATGTAGATGACTTGATATTCACATGCAACAATCCAAGTATGTTCGAGGAATTCAAAATGGAGATGACGAAGGAGTTCGAGATGACCGATATTGGATTGATGTCTTACTACCTTAGAATTGAAGTGAGACAAGAAGATAATGGAATTTTCATTACTCAAGAAGGTTATGCTAAAGAGGTTCTTAAGAAGTTCAAGATGGATGATTCGAATCCAGGAAGTACGCCAATGGAATGTGTAGCCAAATTGTCAAAGCAAGAAGAAGGAGAGAGTGTAGATCTAACACTATTTAAGAGCTTGGTTGGAAGCCTACGCTACTTAACGTGCACAAGACCCGATATCCTATATGCAGTCGGAGTTGTGAGCCGATACATGAAGCATCCATCAACAACTCATTTTAAGACAGCTAAAAGGATACTTCGCTATATCAAAGGTACCATAAACTTTGGTTTGTATTACTCTGTTTCTGACGATTACAAGCTTGTTGGATTTAGCGATAGCGACTGGGGTGGAGACGTAGATGACCGAAAAAGCACAAGCGGATTCGTGTTCTTCATTGGAGATACAACTTTCACATGGATGTCAAAGAAGCAACCAATTGTCACCCTTTCTACTTGTGAAGCGGAGTATGTAGCGGCTACTTCATGTGTTTGCCATGCTGTTTGGTTACGGAATCTGTTAAAGGAGTTGAGTTTGCCACAAAAGGAGCCAACGAAGATCTTAGTGGATAATAAGTCAGCATAGCTTTGGCGAAGAACCCAGTCTTCCATGATCGAAGTAAGCACATTGATACTCGTTATCACTACATTAGAGAGTGTGTTACCAAGAGGGACGTTCAATTGGAGTACGTGAAGACGAATGATCAAGTAGCTGATATCTTCACCAAGCCTCTCAAGCACGAAGATTTTATCAAGATGAGGAGTTCGCTTGGAGTAGCAAAATCAAGTTTAAGAGGGGGTGTTGAAAAGTAAACTTGATTTTGGATCAAGTTTAATTATTGGATCAATGATCCAATTATCACTTGTTGGGCCAAACCCAATACTTGATCCAAGTTCTAGAGTTTTCTCTAGAAATATCTAAACATCTCCACCTCCCTAAAATGTTCTAGAAATTATAGAGAATGAATATCTAGATATTTCTCTAGATAATTGTAATATAAAATTTTAGATATTATGCTAGAACTCTCTAGATTTAGGATTAAAATATTCTAGATTTTTTGTACTTTGGAGGCTATAAATATCTCCCCTTCCCTCTCATTTGTAATCAAGAAGTTCCAAGTTGTTCTAAGGTGTTCAAAAGAAATGAAATATTCTTCTTCCTAAATTTTCTATCGTCTCCCGAATTCTTAAACACTTTCTCCGTCACCTCCAAATATTTCTTTCCAACAATTTCCCTCCTACTTTGAACTACATATAGTTTTCACGTTACACATGGGAACTCCCCTGTAGAAAGTCACAAACGGAGGAAACGGATGGTGACACGAGCACCGTGGCTTAACCTAAAATAATAACTCGAGAATTAATGGAGGTAGCCAGCCTCAGGCTTCATAAGAAACTTTTCCAAAGTTTCGAGAAACTTGTGGAAAACTCCCCAAGTATTTTGAGGAGAGATTTCTCTAATTTCCAAGTTACGTGTGTCGGCATCAGACAAACTAACGGTCGCAATCAAGAAACTAAAACAAAAGCGAGGAGTGCAAGCAATCGAGGCTCGGATCGAGAGGAGAGACTACGACGGCAGAGGGAGGGCCCCCGTCCGTAGAAAAATTATGCCTTGGCCGACTGAAGTCGCTAGTGACGCACTCAGACGCCGTCACGTTGGCACGCACCTTGGAAACTCGACTAGTCGACTTACGCACGCTACCTCCTCGGTCAAATCTCAATAAACCCTTTAAAAAGTTTTTCTGGAGAGAGAAAAAAAATTTAATTTTGAGAGAGAGAGAGAGAGGATGAGCGGAAACGGGAAGGTTGTGTGCGTGACCGGAGCGTCAGGGTACGTAGCATCGTGGCTGGTGAAGCTCCTCCTCGGTCAGGGTTACACCGTCAAGGCCTCTGTCAGAGACCCCGGTAAAATTTCATTTTAAACCCCCTAAGTAATTTTAGATGTGGCTTTACCGGCCGCAATCTTTTGTTTTTGGAAAGATTTGTTATTTCTGGTTTGGATGTGATTGGCTCGAATCAGGGGTAGGGATGATCAGTTTTGTTTTGTTTGATCAAGGGGAACATTGGAACAAATCTTGGTATTTATAAATAAAACCTCGAAAAAAAAACCCCGGTTAGACTTAACCATGGTTTAATTTGTTTAATTTCACTACATTCGTTTGGGAAAATAGGGGAGAGAGACGGAGGAACTGTAACTAACAAGAGGGAGGATTTTGTTGGGTTACTGAGGATAGTGTTGTATTTGTAATGGGTCATTTGCATATATATATATATATATATATATATATATATATATA
>BQKN01053699.1:6071-16742 GCA_022839385.1 Asparagus kiusianus | reverse complement strand
TTATCTTAGCCAAGGATTGTTCTGCAAGAGAGCGGCGAAGCCCTGCCAGAGTGAGGAGTCAGAGTCTGCAAGATAGCGGCGAAGCCCTGCCGGAGCAAGGAGTAAGGCGTTCTTCATCAGCTCCCTTCATTCACCCATCCTTTTCCTTGGTGTTGCCCTTCGCAGGCAACACTAAGAAGAGCTATTATCTCGTTTTAGCCGAGATATACGCTTATAACTTCTAGATCTCACGCGGATCGACGAAGTTCTGTTTCTATATCCCTCCGCAGATAGACGAAACTCTGCCGGATTTTACCGAAAAGGATCTTGAAGAGTCGGCGGTCCATGGATATCGACATCCCCGTCACAGGCCAACAACCCACGCAAGCGAGACCATACCAAACCGGGATCTCGTGTTTATTTTCGTTAAAGTTGTAATATCTTTGTTTTCATTTTACCCTGTTGTAACGCTCGAAGTTGTAACAGATCTCAAAAAAGAGAACACCAATGAAAACAGCAACTTTTCCCGAAAACAAGCTGGCGACCACAGTGGGAGCCACCGATCACGCTGCCGAGATCGGAGTGACGCAACCGGCCTTCAAGATCCGGGTGAATGAAGAGGTCGAGTACGAGTTCGACCAGCAGAAGTATGAAGAGTACCTCTCCTCCTCCTCCTCCAGATCTGCCTCTCCGCACCAGCGCAGGAAGAACCCATCTCCAAAAAGGGCTTGCGGGATCTCCAACTCCTCAATTCAAGACCCCGCCGTCGCTGCTGCTACACTTGCACCACACAACGGCCTTGCGTCGATCAGTGTGGTCAAGAACGTAGATCCAACAGCACCAAAGGCAATGGGTGATGCTGCTCCAACTCCATCAAAAAGGGCGATCCAAAGACGCCGCCAACGCCTCGCTCAACAGCTCGCCAGGGCTAAGGAGTCGAAAGATGGAGTGCGCTATGCAGAGGATCTGAAGTCGAGGCAGCGACAAGAGCAACGGCAAGCAATCAACCTCCCCTCCAAAACAGAAGCAAGTGAGTGGATCCGCGTCAAGAGGAACCGCTCCACGCTCGAGGAGCGAATCAAGAAGCGCCGCGCTCTACTCGCACATGCCCGGCTCCTCCTGAAGAAGGCAGAGGAGATGCAGCAAGAAACGGTGGTCAAAACACCATCCAAAGGTAGATCGGTGTGGGTTCCTAAATCGACACCAACACTTCCAGCAAAGAAGGGCAAGATTATCGCCCAGAGTTCAACCAAATCAGAGCATACTCCTCCTGTATCGGCACCCTCAACGGAGCCAGGTAAAAAGGGGGATCATTCAAGATCCCAGGTTCCTTTGCCGGGTCGCCTTGGTCCCTTACCGGAGAACCGAGGAAGAATACCCGTCAAAGAACGGCTGGGACCATTGAAAGATCCCCAAATTAAAAACCAGACCGGGGGTCGAATCAATCCCCCCAAGAAAGATGAAAAAGGGAAAGCCCCTATCACCGACCGCACTAAGTTGCGAGTCGAAATGAAAGAGCCCGTTCGGTTTCTACGCTCCCAAAAGCGTAAAATTGAACGGGCCACTCTTGAAAAATCTAACCAAGTTTTGCATTCCCAAAGGGAAACACACTCGTCTGAGGATGAGCGTGTTATACCAAGGGACACCTACCAACACTCTGTAGGTTGCTCCAGCTATCAAGCTGATGAGCTGTACTACAGGGCCGGGGGTGTGGGAAAATCTCGAAAGAGATACATGCAGGATATGGAGTCCCGCTGCCCGTGTGCCAACATTATCAAGGCGGTGCTGTCCGAGTGTTGCTGTGCTCAAACCCCAACAAGAATCTCGGTGTTCGAGAGACTCTCCAAGCCGAAGCGTTTCCGCAAGAAGAAATCGCTCCGCCGAGAGGATGAATATTCAGGAGTGTCGGCCAACATGACCGGCAGAGGGGGATCAACACCACGTCTCAACTTGGATCAGCTTGCCGAGGCATCCCGATGCATGACGTGGTTGCGGTCGGGAACCATCAGACGAAAGAATTACCTAAGAGTACAAAAGGGACTCTCCCTAGAAGAAGAAGAATCAGATGCTGATTCTGATACCTGCTCCGCCGTCGCATCCGATGACACGACTTCAAGTGCAGGCCGACCTTATGAATCGCTCATGATCAGCGCCGAACAAGTGTCGAAGATACTTGAAGAAGCCCTGGCCAAGCAAAAGGAGAGCTTCAAATTTGAAATGGAGATGGCCATGCAGCGGATGAGGGAGATGCATGACCAACAGATCGCGGCAATGACGGTTCACCAAGGAGAACCGAGTCAACGCAATCCAGAGGAGCATGAACGGGAAGGGGATAATGTCAACGTCCCTCCTGTCAACACCAGCAATGGGGGTGATCCCGCAGAAGATAATGCCCAAGAGGACCACGCCGCCTCTCCCAGAAGCCACTCGAAGACCGAGACGAGTGAGGACAGGAAGATGAAAGACTTGGAGAGCAAAATCAATGCGTTGATGAGTGCTCAAGAGGTAAAAAGGTCTGGTATACCCTGCCCCTATCCAAGGGAGTGGGAATCGATCCCATATCCGGTAAAGTTTAATCTGATTAACTTTACGCCGTTCGATGGGAAGGGTTCCCCTACCCAGCATTTAATCTATTTCAAGTCTTATTTGGGAATCATTTCCGGAAATGAGCCCCTCATGGTGCGGTCATTCGTCGGCACTCTTCGCGGAGCTGCCTTCGATTGGTATCGCCGTCTCAAGCCCGGGAGCATCAACGGCTGGGATGACATGGAGGACATGTTTCTAACCAATTTCTTTGATGATGACACCGAGATTTCGATCGGCACGCTATTCGATGAAAAACAGAAAAATGGCGAAACGGTCGAAAACTTCGTGAAGAGATTCCGGAACAAGGCTATGAATTGCAGGGATCCAGTCAGCGAGGATTTCATCCTCGAGACTTGCCACAACAACCTAACCCTCGACATCCTCGAAGCCATGGGAATGGCTCCATCAAAGACTTGGAAGGATTTGAAGGTGCAGGGAGAAAGAGCCGAGCGATTCCTCAAGAGAAAGAAGGCGGAAAGGGGACAAATACCCAACAATGCCCCGCAACCAAATTTTACCCCCAAGGGTAAAGGGAAGGCGCATGCAAATGCGGTGGTCGCAAATCAAGTCTTTGAAGTACAAGCACAACCGCAACAGCAGCAGCAGCCGCAGCAGCCGCAACAGCAGCAACAGAGGGCGCCTCAACAACCGAGATGGCAACAACAGCCCCAGAAGCAAAAGATCGGGGAGCCGAGGTTCCCAAAGGTCTACTCATTCAAAGAGGATGAAATCCCGGGTATTTTCAAATACCTCGTGGAGAACAACAAGATCAAGCTGCCGCCGATTCAGGATCAAGAAGATGCCAAGAGGGTCAACGACCCGAAATACTGCGCATTCCACCGAGCGGTGCACCATCCTACAAAGGTATGCTACGCTCTCAAAGATAAGATTCAGGCCCTGATCGATGTTGGGGTCATCACTATGAAACAGCCCAAAGAGAAGAAGGTGGGTGCGAACACTGTATCCATTAGCTTTGGATCTGTTCCCTCGAGTTGGTTCCAACACGAGTCAGTGATCAAAGCGGCGGTGAAGACGGTGAATGATGATCCGCACCAGCAGCGTCAGAAAGGGCTTGTGCAACACACAGCCCCAAATGGCGAGATCTTGTGGGTTCATCCGGACTTGATCGCAGATGAACAGTGGGCCGGGACCTCTTCCACAAAGAACAAGAAGAAGTCGAAGAGGAAGGACAAATCCTGTTGCGGAGCCTCTGCTATACCGGGGGTGGATGACGACAGAATTCCAACCTTCCCGCTTTCTGAAGATGAGCAGGAAGCTTTTGTAACCCGAAGCGGGAACGAATATCATTTCAAGTATCCGGAAGCTACCGAGCAGTTGGGTACCAAAACCCCACCTTCCAAGACGCTGTCAGAACTGGGGATTTCAGCAATTCCCCCAACACCTGCGGTGGCTACGGAGAGAATCCCGCAGAAGGATAAAGGAAAAGAGCCTGTACGTCAAGAAGCTCAGAACCCGAGGCCGTCTCGATTCAATCATCCAATTGGACGAGACAAACCGGGGAATACAAGCTCTCCACCTCACTTTGACATTATGGCGCAATTGGCCAACATCCCGGCCAGGATAACTCTATACGAGTTGCTGCGGTTGTCGAAAGATACACGGAAAGCACTACAAGAAGCCTTGAGTGATTCCGAAGCCTTCTTGACTCGGATCAAACCATCTTCCGAAGAACCAGAATCATCAGCCCAACAATGCAATCTGGCGGCACATCACTTCCCCTGCATCTCTTTCACCAAAGAAGATATGCAGACGAAGAATTCAAAGCATGATAGACCCTTGTATTTCACCGGGCATATTGGCTCCAGCGTTGTCAACCGGATCCAAGTTGATCCGGGTTCCGCTGTTAGCATCATGCCATTCCGATTGATGCATCATCTCGGAATCCCGACTAGCAAATTAGCGTCCACCGGCACGACGATTTACGGATTCAACACCAGCGGGTCCAAACCCTTGGGGAAGATCCGAATCAAATGCCAGATTGGGGATTTGAAGTCGGAGGTTACATGCTATGTGATTGATGCGGAAACTTCCTATAATTTACTGTTGGGTCGACCTTGGATCCACGGTAACCTTATAGTCCCGTCAACTCTACATCAGTGCTTTAAATATGTAGGCACAGATAATGAAGTCAAGACGGTGGTCGCGGATAAGCAACCGTTCAAGGGATTGGAGAATTATTTCACCGATTCCCTTTTATACGATGCTGAATCCGATACTGAACCATCGGCCCAAGGAACGGACAGCGGAGATGAAGCTGATACCGAACCAGGGTTTGATTATGATGGTAGTTTTGTTTTAAACGACATTGTACCCATTGTAATCAATCTTGACGATGATGAATCATCGGAAGATAGTTGTAATTGGCAACTTGCCGAAGAACTATCAATAAACGATGATTTAGAGTACTCGACGGGTCTCGATGATATCACTAATGAACTCCATGCTAACCCTGATTTGTATATGCCTCTTCAATCATTTTGTTTGACGAAGAAGCAGGTACACGACCCTTGCGGAACAACACTTATCATCCCCGCAGGGATTGGGGGTGGAAGGGAGGTCGTCTACGGCAAAGGAAGAGCATCTCCGATACCCGACCACTTCATAGAAGAGGAAGACGACGATGATAAACCGACCCGTCATCTATCCAAATACGATGTGAAAGCGCGCAACATGATGGAAAGGCACGGGTATGACTTCAAGCTCGGAGAGGGTCTTTTCTTTGGTCGAGGTCCACGGGTTCCACCCCGGATGGCCTATGTACCGAAGGGAAAACCCGATGATTATTATCGTCACAAGAGAGGTCTGGGCTATGTCTCATCAGATGATGAGTGTGGCTGGCAAATCATCGACCAAATTGCTAACAAGACTAGCAAGGGATATTCTTCCGACTCTTCGGGTTGGGATTCCGACGCTAGTCTTAGTGATGTGTTTAAGAAGCTAATGTCGAACATGGTCACGGTTGATCCAACGACAATAGAAGAAGATGACGAGATGCCAACATGGGAAGATCCGTGGGTTCATCACTTGAACATGCAGTATGGCGATCGGTTCGAGCAAAGAGAGCCTCCTACCGAAGATCAAGTCGTCCAGGTGAATATGGGAACTGAGGAGAATCCAAAGCCGATATTCATTAGCGACAGCCTCCTACCTGAGGAGAAGGAGGAGTTGATTTCTCTTATCCGAGAGTATATCGACGTGTTCGCCTGGAATTATGAAGACATGCCAGGTCTCGACCCAAACGTAGCAGTGCATCGTCTCAACATTAAGCCGGATGTCAAACCAGTCAAACAACAACAACGACGGTTTCGTCCGCAAATGATGGAAGCAATTGAAGCTGAAGTCAAAAAACTCATCGATTCGGGTTTTATCCGAGAGGAGCAACATCCCGAATGGCTTGCCAATATTGTTCCGGTCCTGAAGAAGAACGGGAAGATCCGGATATGCATTGACTTCAGGGACCTCAATGCTGCTTGCCCAAAAGATGATTTTCCTCTCCCCATCACAGATGTTATCATCGACAACACGTGTGGGTTTGAGAGGATGTCCTTTATGGATGGTTTCTCAGGTTACAACCAGATAAAGATGCATCCAGATGATGAGAAGCACACTGCATTCAGAACGCCTCTAGGCGTATTCTGCTACACAGTCATTCCCTTCGGCTTGAAGAATGCAGGTGCTACATATCAACGAGCCATGTCGAAGATCTTTCAAGAGCATCTCCGAAAGACCGTCGAATGCTACGTGGACGATCTGGTCGTGAAAAGTCGTGATAAGAAAGATCACATCAAAGACTTGAAGACCATGTTCGATTTGATGCGGGCCCATCAATTGAAGATGAACCCTACCAAGTCTTTCCTCGGAATGTCTAGTGGTAAATTCTTAGGGTTCGTCGTCACCACCAAAGGTATTCACATCGACCCGGATAAAGTAAAGGCGATCAATGAATTGCAACCTCCGAGGAACCTCAAAGAGCTCAGAGGACTGCAAGGGCGATTGGCTTATATCCGTCGGTTTATCTCAAACCTTTCGGGGAAATGCCAACCGTTCTCCAGGCTCACAAAGAAGGGCGTGTCGTTTGTATGGGACGAGGCCTGTCAAAAGGCGTTCGAGAGTATCAAAGAATATCTCTCGAAACCTCCCGTACTCGTTGCACCGAAATCGGGCAAACCGTTCTTGATCTATGTCAAGGCGGCGAGCCACTCATTAAGTGCATTGCTTGCACAAGATGACGATAACGGTCACGAGCAAGCAGTATATTACTTAAGCCGAACCATGGTAGGCGCAGAATCTCGATATCCCATGATTGAGAGGGAATGCCTAGCCTTAGTGTTCGCCATCCAGAAGATGCGGCATTATTTGGTCGGACAGACCATACATGTCATCTCCAAGGTTAACCCCGTCCGGGTGTTCATGACTCAGCCAGCTTCCATGAGTTGGCGGCTAGCAAAATGGGCCTTACTCTTGTCCCAATACGATCTGCACTTCAAACAGCAGAAGTCAGTAAAAGGGCAAGCCATCTGTGATCTCCTTGCAGCCAATCTAACCACGGATACGGCCGAGATATACGACGACTTACCTGACGAAACCCACGAAGTCAACGCAACTTCACACCAACAAGTGTGGCGTTTGTACTTCGATGGCGCTTCACGGGCAGCTAATGCCACAAGTGCTCCTGGATGTTCGAAGGTCTCCTCCGGAGTTGGGGTGGTCCTAGTTTCTCCGGGAAAACATGTGATGCCTCGAGCCTATTCATTGACCGAGCCATGCTCGAATAATGTGGCAGAGTACAACGCACTGATTATAGGACTCAACTTCGCCAAGGAGCTGGGGGTTGAGTATCTCGAAGCTTTCGGCGATTCTCAACTAATCGTCAAACAGGTCCAAGGAGAATACGAAGTTCGAAGTCAGGATCTGATCCCGTATTACAAGATGGCGGTAGAACTGGCGGAATCATTTGAAGGATTCTTTATCGAGCACGTGTCGCGGTTGCAGAACACCTACGCAGACGCGTTAGCAGCTTTAGCCGTATCCCTAGCACAGCCACCCGGGACAGAACAATTTGTCACGGTAAGAACTCATCAACTCTTAGTACCGCTTCACGATGAAGACGACAAAGAAGAAGAAGTTCAGGAGGCGCACACAACTCAGGTTGAGTTTGAACCCCGAGATTGGCGTTTCCCCATCATCGACTACGTCTTGCATGGAATCTTGCCAGAAGACGTGAAAGAAAGAGAGTCAATCCGACGAAGAGCAGCGAGATTCTACTATAATACGGAGAATCGAACGCTGTACCGCAGGGGGTATGATGGCATGCTGCTGCGTTGCTTATCGACCAAAGAAGCTGAAGAAGTGCTTAAGGAGGCACATGAAGGAGAGTGCGGTGCGCACCAACCTGGTCCCAAACTTTATGATCGCATCAGGAGAATGGGATACTTTTGGCCCTTCATGATGCATGAGGCAATCGTATACGCCCGGAAGTGTCACGCATGTCAAGTGCACGCGAATTACATGCACCAACCTCCGGAGCATCTGCATCCTTCGGTTACGTCATGGCCGTTCGAGACTTGGGGAATGGACATTGTCGGTCCTATTAATCCCCCCTCAGTCAAAGGTGACCGGTTCATCCTGGCAATCACCGATTACTTCTCCAAATGGGCTGAAGCAGTTCCACTCAGAGAAGTTAAGACGAGCAACGTCATTGCATTCATCAAGCACCATATCATCTACAGGCATGGTGTTCCAAGACGAATCATACATGACAACGGTCCTCAATTTATCAGCAACGCCTTCATAAGGTTCTGCGAAAAGTTCAAAATTCAGGACGTCTCATCAACGGCTTACAATCCCACAGCAAATGGATTGGCTGAAGCCTTCAACAAGACCATCATAAAGCTCTTGTCAAAGCTTGTGAAGAATAACAAGCGGGATTGGGATGATAAGCTCGGAGCAGCTCTATGGGCCTATCGTACCACGGTGCGTACACCGACCGGCGCAACCCCATACTCATTGGTGTATGGATGTGAAGCCGTTCTCCCTCTGGAAGTTCAAATTCCATCTCTTCGGATCGCTCTTGCAACCCAGATGACGACCGAAGAACAACATCAGAAGCGCCTCGAAGAACTCGAGATGCTCGATGAAAAGCGCCTGGAAGCTCAACAGCACATTGAGTTTTACCAAGCCAGGATATCTCGAGCCTTCGACAAAAAGGTTCGACAGAGGAGTTTTAAGGAAGGAGATTTGGTCTTAACTGAAAGACGTCCTATGATCCTTAACTCCAAGAAGAAAGGCAAATTTGAACCCAAATGGGAAGGACCGTTCGTAGTAGAAACAGTTTATTCGAACGGCGCATATCGCTTAGTCACTAAAGATGGTGACCGGCTTATGATGCCAATAAATGGCAAATTCCTGAAAAGATACTATCCTTAGTATCTTCAGAAGATCGACGTACTGGGAAGTTCCCGGAAGAATACCCCCTCGGGATATTCTTAGGGATAACCCGGTCGCGGTAAGAGAGATGAACAAGAAATCTACATTCGAGTTCCGAATGTTCTCGTTTATCAAACTCTAACTCTTTTGCTGAGACGAGATTTAATCAGTCAATAGATTAATCTTTCCTCACAAAACTTTCATTGGTGTTTGACGACTCACAGTCTTCACCACACAATCCCCACTTGGTCAAACCTTACTACAGTTAGGGCCAAAGCCAAATTCCCCTCTCGATTCCTTCAATGAACGAGAGGTCCATAAATCGGCGATCAAACCTTCTTTCGGTAATGATCATTCTCACACTCCCCACTTGGTCAAACCTTACTACAGTTAGGACCACAGCCAAAATCCCTTCTCGATTCCTCCCAGGAACGAGAAGTCCACTTTCAAACCAGACAACCAAACCTATAAAAGTTAGGGTTGTTCCATCACTTTTCGATAAACGAAAAAATTGCTTCTGCTCCTTTTCCCACCAAACCTATGAAAGTTAGGGTAGAAATCGAGCTTCTTCGGATCCAAATGACCAAACCGACTGAAGGGACGGTCGTTTGAATCTTTTCGATTCTGGGGGTGGAGATCCCACCTCGAGTTTCCTTTCTTGCTGAAGATAGAATATAAAATTCTTCCTCTTCAGGTTCAAAGGTCCAGGCCGACTGAAGGCACGGTCGTTTGAACTCTCCGATTCTCGGAGTGGAGATCCCACTTCTAGTTTCATCCTTTGGATTCTGGGGGTGGAGATCCCACCCCGAGTCTCCTTTTCTCCTGAAGATAGAATATAAAATTCTTCCTCTTCAGATCCACATGACCAAACCGACTGAAGGAACGGTCGTTGGAACCTTTTTCAGCTGCAGATAGAATATAAAATTCTTCCTCTTCAGTACCGGGAGATAGAATATAAAATTCTTCCTCTCCCCTTTTCCCTACCTTTGCTTTCAGAAAAGACAGGGATGAAGTCGACACCTAACACGTGTTGCCGGGTAGTCTTTCCCGTGAGAAAGACGAAGTCTATGTATTCAAAATCATAGCACCTTTTCCCTTGGCTTTGCTTTCAGAAAAGACAGGGATGAAGTCAACGCCTAACTAGTGTTGCCGGGTAGTCTTTCCCGTGAGAAAGACGAAGTCTATGTATTCAAAATCATAGCACCTTTTCCCTTGGCTTTGCTTTCAGAAAAGACAGGGATGAAGTCAACGCCTAACCAGTGTTGCCGGGTAGTCTTTCCCGTGAGAAAGACGAAGTCTATGAATTCAAAATCATAGCACCCTTTCCTCTGTCTTTGCTTTCAGAAAAGACAGGGATGAAGTCAACGCCTAACCAGTGTTGCCGGGTAGTCTTTCCCGTGAGAAAGACGAAGTCTATGTATTCAAAATCATAGCACCTTTTCCTCTGTCTTTGCTTTTAGAAAAGACAGGGATGAAGTCAACGCCTAACCAGCGTTGCCGGGTAGTCTTTCCCGTGAGAAAGACGAAGCCTATATATTCAAAATTATAGCACCTTTTCCTCTGTCTTTGCTTTCAGAAAAGACAGGGATGAAGTCGACACCTAACACGTGTCGCCGAGTAGTCTTTCCCGTGAGAAAGACGAAGTCTATGAATTCAAAA
>BQKN01053698.1:0-12850 GCA_022839385.1 Asparagus kiusianus | reverse complement strand
CACACATGTGTATACATATATACTATAGAAATTTTCGGGGTTTTACATTCTTCCCCCCTTAAAAGAATTTCGTCCTCGAAATTCGGAAATTATACGAACTTTGCAATATGAACTCTTATATAACCTTATAGAGATATTTACACCTAACGATCTGAAATGGTAATATTCTCGCTCAAATCCTAATCTAGTGGAACTAGTACATCGGGTGAAAAATCCAAACAAGGAACCCCCCATACATATACCATGTGTTCCAAAAGATTAAAAATTAAACGATAATATACTCATTATAGTGTTACATGTAGACATAACCAAAGATATGCACCTAATCAAAGACATGAAATCAAAACAAGAATTCATTTACCTGTTCAACCAAAAGTGGGTAGTCACGACGCATGTCCTCCTCGCGCTCCCAAGAAATCTCCTCAATGCCTCCTCGGTTCCACTGAACTTTTACCAAGGGAATTACCTTGTTCCTAAGCCTCTTGTCCTCTCTGGCAAGAATGCGAATCGGAATTTCAATAGTAGTCAAATCATCCCGAAGCTCAATCTCCGGTGTATCCAACACTCGCTGCTGCTCCTCATCATGCAAGTGCTTCTTGAGCATAGAAATATGGAACACGTTGTGTATACTAGACATAGATGCGGGGAGATCTAGTCTGTAAGACACGGCTCCAATGCGCTCTAAAATCTGGAAAGGCCTAATATATCTCGGTGCAAGCTTTCCTCGCCTCCCGAATCGCTGCACGCCTTTCATAGGCGATACCTTAAGCATAACCAAATCTCCAATCTGGAACTCTAGTGGTCTTCGCCTCTTATCTGCATAACTCTTCTGCCGGCTCTGAGCTGCTAAAATCCGCTCCCTGATCAAGGCTACCTTCTCAGTAGTCTGCCTCACTAACTCTGGTCCAAGCATCAAGCTGTCCTCCGGCTCGGCCCAACATATCGGTGATCTACAAGGTCTCCCATACAATGCCTCATACGGGGCCATACCGATCGTCGCTTGATAACTATTGTTATAAGCGAACTCGACTAGTGGAATATGATCCTCCCAACTGCCTTGGAAGTCAATGACACATGCCCGCAACATGTCCTCCAACACCTGATTCACCCTCTCCGTCTGGCCATCAGTCTGGGGGTGGAACACATTGCTATAGGATAATGTGCTGCCAAAAGCGTCCTGGAAGCTCCTCCAAAAATGTGAAGTAAACACCGATCCCCGATCCGACACGATCGTGTCCGGTACTCCGTGAAGTCGAACTATATCCCGAATGAAGATCCTCGCATAAGTCTCAGCTGTATAAGTGGTCCTCACTGGAATGAAATGAGCTGACTTCGTCAATCGGTCCACTATCACCCACACAGTCATTCCCCTTCTTCGACTTCGGCAACCCCACAATAAAATCCATGGAAATATCTGCCCATTTCCACTCCGGAATAGGCAAAGGCTGAAGGGTCCCTGCTGGTCTCTGGTGCTCTGCCTTCACCTGCTGACAGGTAAAACACCTAGCTATATAATCTGCAATCTCTCTCCGCATACCACTCCATCAGAATCGCCTCTTCAGGTCCTTGTACATCTTGGTAGTCCCTGGATGTACCGTGTAACGAGTACGGTGCGCCTCATCAAATAACTCCCTCTTCAGCTCTGCACTAGCTGGCATAACCAATCTACCCTTCATCCGTAGACCTTCATCCTCTCCAATGGTCCAATCAGTCTTAGGCTTTTTGGAAATCTCTCCCTTACGAGTTTGAATCCAAGAGTCCTCCAACTGTGCTCTGACAACCCTGTCACTCCAAGATGACTGCACTGACATAGCCCCCAAGAATGCGCTGGTCCCTCCAATCTCGGGTCTAAAGTCAAACTGGCTGAGAGTGATAAGATCTCTGTGCAAAGAACACCTCAAAGCCGCCACCCGATGTCGACGCTTCCTACTCAAAGCATCTGCTACGACGTTCGCCTTCCCTGGATGATACTGAATCGCGAACTCGTAGTCCTTGATAAACTCAATCCACCTCCTCTGCCTCTGATTGAGTTCCTTCTGAGAAAAGAGATATTTCAGACTCTGATGGTCTGTGAACAGCTCAAACTGTACCCCATACAAGTAGTGTCTCCATGACTTCAGTGCAAATACTACTGCTGCTAACTCCAAGTCATGAGTCGGGTAGTTCTGCTCATGCACCCTCAACTGTCGTGAGATATAAGCTACTACTCTCTGAGTCTGCATCAATACTCTTCCTAAGCCTGCCAACGACGCATCTGTATACACCACGAATGTCCTGTCGCTGCTCGGAATGGTCAGAACTGGCGCTGTAGTCAGCTTAGCCTTCAAAATATCAAAGGCCTCCTGACACTCCCTGCTCCATATGAACTGTACACCCTTCTTCGTAAGGCGTGTAATCGGCGTCGCAATCTTCGAGAAGTCCTGAATGAACTTCCTATAATATCCAGCCAAGCCCAAAAAGCTGCGGATCTCTGACACCGTCTTCGGTGGCTCCCAATCAAGAACTGCTGTGACCTTAGCTGGGTCCACTGCTATGCCCTCTCTACTGATAACATGCCCAAGAAATTTGACTTTTGAAAGTCAAAACTCGCACTTACTGAACTTAGCATACAGCTGATGCTCCTGAAGAGTCCTCAATGCTATCCGTAGGTGCTCCTCGTGCTCTGTCTCCGATCTCGAGTAAATGAGAATATCATCGATGAAGACGATCACAAACTGATCTAAGAAGGGACGGAAGACCCGGTTCATCAAATCCATGAATACCGCGGGTGCATTGGTCAACCCAAATGGCATGACCAAGAACTCGAAGGATCCATATCGAGTAAGAAAAGCGGTCTTGGGAATATCCATCTCCCGAACCCGCAACTGATGATAGCCAGAACGAAGATCAATCTTCGAGAAGTACTGCGCCCCCTGCAGCTGGTCAAACAAGTCATCAATCCTAGGTAGTGGATACCTATTCCGGATAGTGACCTTGTTCAACTCTCTATAATCTATGCATAACCTCATACTGCCGTCCTTCTTCACGAAGAGGACCGGTGCGCCCCACGGAGAATGACTCCGGCGAATATAACCCTGAGCTAACAGCTCGTCCAACTGGGTCTGCAGCTCTCTCATCTCAGCTGGTGCCATACGATAGGGTGCGCGGGATATCGGGGCTGTGTCGGGCTGCAACTCGATACAGAACTCAACCTCTCTCACAGGAGGTAACCCAGGTATGTTCTGAAAGACATCCTGATACTCTGAGACCACTCTAGTCTCCAATAACTCAGCACCCTCATCCCGTCGCATCATCTCCTCGATGTATGCCAGAAATGACTCCGCAAATCGGTTGCCCTGAGAGGTGGCTACAATCATCTCGGACCCATCGGACGCCCGCAACTTGACTGTCTTCGCAAAACAGTCAATACTAATATGGTAGGAAGACAACCAATCCATACCAAGGATGACATCGAACTCGGACATATGCAACACTATCAAATCCACTACGAACTCCGACTCGTCTAGACTGACGGTACACCTCCTACAAACGCTCTTCAGAAGCGATACCTCTCCTAAAGGGGTGGAAACAGATAGAGGGGTGTCTAGGGGCTGAGCTACGAGCTAGAGTCTAGTCATAAATGCATGCGAGATGAATGAATGCGAAGCTCCCGAATCGAAAAGAATACGGGCGGGAAGAGAGTTCACGAAGAACGTACCCTCCACTACAGCTCCGCTGGCTCCATGATCACGAGGCACCACTGCATATACCCTGTCCGTGACTGAAGACTGCTCTGCTGATGGTGCTGGAGAATAGGGGATAATCTGTCCCTGGGAAACATCCTGAACTGCCCGAATCTGTCCCTTAGTCCTCTGAGCTGCTGGTGGTGCGTCGAGCCTGTTCTGCTGGCCCTGACCTCTGCCCTGCTGGCGCTGCTGCTGCTGCTGGTTCGGACCCTTGCCCTGCTGGGCTCCTGCTGGTGCGCTACGGCACTCCGATGCCTTGTGTCCGACCTTGTGACAGTTAAAACAAGACCCCTGGAACCTGCGCTGCTGATGAGCTCTCTGATCCTGCTGGGGTCCCTTTTTATGAGGACCCTGATGCTGCTGCTGGTGTCCAGAAACACCTCTCTTGTTCTTGCCCTTATCACTGCTCTGTCCTGTCTTAGCCTTCCCCTCCTTGTCTTTCTGGAACATGGAGGTCTCAATCTCCTGAGAAGTGGCAGCCTCAGCTACCTCCCTGACTAAGTAAAATCTCCTCGACACGAGGTATCGTCGGAGATTAGGGCGAAGCCCAGCCAAAAACATCTGAGCCTGACGCTCTCCCGTCTGCCACATGCCAGTGAAATGTAGTAACTCCATGAACCGGTTCTCAAAATCAGCTACTGACATGTCCCCCTGAGTCAATCGGGACAACTCGAGCTCCTTCCCAGTCCGTGCTGCGGAAGAAATATACTGACCATCGAAGAAGTAGATAAAGTCCTCCCATGTGAGGGTCATCCTCTGATCTGGAGTGAACTGGAGTCGATACCATCGCCCGGCATCTTCCTTCAGGCTGTAAGATGCCAATCTCTGCTTCTGAACAGAGTCTACACCGAGTATCTCGAGAATGTTGCTCACATCCTCCTTCCACTTATGGGCTACAAGAGGGTCTGGTGACCCCTGGAACTCCGGTGCCCTCATCTTCTGGTACCTCTCCACCATGCGGAGCCAAGCCTCCTGCTCTGTGGCTCTGTCTGGAACTGCTAAAGGAATAACCGCAGGTGTGACCTCTGGGGGTCTCTCTCTAACGGGAACGGCAGGTATCCCCTGCTGCTGAGCTACTGGTGGTGGTGGCGGTGGTGCTATATGAGTCGTCACCATCTCCTTGATAGCTGTCATCCGAGCAAGGAGAGGTGCCATAAGGTCCACCAGATACTGAGGAGCCTGCTGCGGCTCTGGTGGTGCCTGCTCCTGCTTGGGCTGAGCTGACTGCTGCTCAGGTGGAGTCTGCCGTGACTCTGCCTGGCTAGCTCTCCTAGTACGGGGCCTACCTCGTCCTGCCATCTCTCTCCTGATGGTAAGAAGAATAAAAATTCTATGAGTCAAATAGGCCTTTATAAATAGCGTATCAAATTGAAATTTTCACAACATATAATATTCACACAAATACTTTGAATCTATATAAAATAGTTGTCATAAAAAAAATATTCTCAAATTTTGAGATATACGCATATATCGTCCTCACTCATACTAGGAAATCCTTTCGGACTCTATACATGAATCCTAAGAAACTCTATCCTAGCTCCACGACTCGACACAGGATGACCCTAAGGATACTGGAACTAGAGCTCTGATACCAACTGTGACGCCCCTGGGTTCACACAAGGTTGCAGTCCAAGGTGAAACCAAGAATATCAAACCTGCCATGCACCACACCATGTAATAACATGTTTCACCATCACAATTAACACCTATCTAGTAGAATCAATAACAGGTGTAGATACAAAAGCAAGTAAAAGATAATACTCGAATAGCTGATGAAATCCAAATGATCAAATAGATATCTCATCATCCAACAAATGGGAATACATAAACAATGTCAGAATGAATACACTGGAGTACTAAACAAGTCTCAAATACAAATATTTGATGAAAAAGAAATAAGGCACACGGCCTTTACAACTTCTATGAAATAGTTCTCAATGTCTAGTCATCAACTACAGTGGAGCCCAAAATACATAATACGTGGCTAAAATGTAAAGCTGAACACTACAGTGATCCGCTATCAACCTGCGACACTCCGTGCTCCTGGCTCGTGACCTGAAAGGGGGAGGGACAACGAGCGTCAAAGCGCTAGCGAGTAACATCACAACCAACCCCCAAGGGAGTAGGGCTCGTTGTTATGAAAATACAGGTAATATACATATAAATCTAAACTCATTGATCTTACGAAATAAGGGTTTGAGTATTTAGGAATCTACAACACGAGAATAGGTACGTCGAGCGAAATAATCCAAATAAGGAAACCCTCATGTATATACCTTACATCTCAAATTGTAAACTCCTAAATACCAAACCCAAGATTCTAGTGCAATAACAATGATAAAAGGAACTCAACGAACACCAGAGCATAATTACAGTGCTGTAACATACTCAACGTGAATATCGCAATATTCATTACATGAATATTGTGTCCAAACCTTCATAAGTGTCATGCCAAATCTACATAATCAGTATGTTGTGAAATGTGGAAATAATTACGTGCAGGGTGAAGAACCATGTCCGATACAAGAACTAGCTATCGTAGTTTTCCAAACTCATGGAGTAAGTGTCAATTGTCCAACACGAGGATGGAGAGGGATTATAGTCCAACACGAGGACTTCTATGGATTATAGTCCAACACGAGGACTGTAGGTTTAGTATAAGATCGCTACAAAGCAGGTAGTAAAATCTACTTATCAGTTTCATAACCAAATCGGTGTATATGTCCCAAATTCATACCCTCAGGTCATCTATCATGCATAGACACATAGTGGGACTAATAACCAGGTCAGATAAACCAGACAAACCCCCGAATAGGAGTAAAAATACCCAAAACACCAAATCTGGAAAAATCTGCAACAGAGGATCGGCGGTCGACCGATCCGGTCGACCGAACTCTGATACAAATCAGAACGGTCGCCCGCCAGAACCTTCGGTCGACCGATATTTGTCTCGGTCGACCGATTTTGAATCACGGTCGACCGATAATTTATCGCGGCCGACCGAAATTCCCATTTGAGCTCAGCGGTCGACCGCGTCGGTCGACCGCCGAGCGGACAGAACCCAAATTTGTGTTTTCTGTCAGCTACTAAACCTGGAGACCAAAGTTTGATCTGATGCAATAATATTTGCTGAAATAATCCCAACATCATACTGAAGATAAACAACCAAAATCAGGTTTTGAAAACTACTCTTTTAATAATCAAAATCATTAAGGAATAAACCAAAACGTTTAGATAGGTTGTAAAAACGTTTTAAACTCCTGTTAGATAAACTTTCAGATCCAGATCTCAGAAAACAACATGAGAGATTGATTCTTAAAGTTCCTATTAATAAGAACTCGTTTTTGTACGAAAATACTTCTTGGGCTCATCAGAAATCTCATGAAAAATCACAATAAAACAGTAAAACCAGGGGGTGAGGGATTGGGCGAGATGATACTCGCCTTGGGTGCTGAGGGAAGCCCTAGATCCGAAATAGGTTGATCCCCTTGCTGGAAAACCCAGATCCCGCTGAAAAATATCCCCAAGAGCTGCTCCAGATCTTCCAAGTCCAAGCTGGGGTTTTGAGGAAGAAGAGGGAGGCTAGGGTTTTGGGTCTGGGATTCACAGGATCTCACTTGGGTTGAGTTGGTATAAATACCAACTCCCCAACCCGACCCGAAACCCAAAAGCCCAAAAAAAATGAAACCCGAAACCCGAAATCCAAACCTGGCAATTCCTCTCTAATTGCTGATCGGTCGACCGCGCCGGTCGACCGCGCCGGTCGACCGATCAGCACAAAAATGCCTTCTGCTGGCATTTTTTTACATGCTGGCCATTTCTCAATCGATTTCTCTCATTTGTATATACCCGTTGGGTTCCCAAACACTGATAAACATATATATCTTATATTTATATGGTTATTCGCCACAAGGGAAAACATTTACTATAGATAATTCACACATGTGTATACATATATACTATAGAAATTTTCGGGGTTTTACAATCAGTCCCATCTAGCCTGTATAAATAACTGATGTGAGCTGTCAGGAATGTTTCCCCTCCTAGATATTCAATGGGTTTTCAGGAAAGTATTTTTAATCTGTAGCATGCAACTTCTAGATCTTAATCTTAGAAATTAGGATGTTTAGACGCAAAAATTTTAATTGATTGATGAACTCTCTCTTTTATGCTGAATTTTCAGCAGTTGAGTTCCAAAGCACATTTGTGTTACATTGGATTAGAATAAATAAATATTACATTGGAGTAAAGAGTAAATGTTTCTTCATGGAATCAAAGTAGATTATAAGTTGAGGTCCTAATCGACTCTTGATGGAGAACTCATTAAAGAGGGATAAGTAGAGTTGGGTTTTTAAATACCCAACTTTCAAACCCTAAACGCCCAAATTTCAAACCCTAATTGCACCCTTTGTTAAAAAAGGAACAAAACTCTGCAAAATTTGTAAAAGTAAATTGCATTATTTATGTGAAGTTCACTGGCTAAATTTATATGAACTGATTCATTACGATTTTGCTACAAAGGTTGTGCAACATCTCCTTGTTCTAGCATATATTGATGTACATATTTTTATTGTTTTTCTATCTTTTCTTCATAAACAATTTAGATAGCAAGATGATTATCTTATCCCATCTTTTTTTCCCTTTCTAATCCCTCTATATTTTCTTACCAAAAATGTTATCTTTCCTCAATTCACATGCGCAAATGGCAGAAACATGACAATATAGTATACTTGTTTTTTTTAATCATTTTCCATCCAAGCTCATATCATATGTATTTGTTTAATAAAATTTTGTTTTAATATTATTATTTGTTTTTTATAAAATTTTGCTTCTTGTACAATACGTATGTATGCACCTAGTTGCATATATGAAATACATAAATACATAATTGCGGAATATAATATATGTATATAACTGCAGCATGCAGAATTTTACATACATGCACCTACATACGCATGGATGGTCCAAATTTGCACTATAACGTGACTAGTTTTATAAATTTCATCCAAACATAATTATTTGGTTGATTGAATGGTTACATATTGCTCAAGTTCTTAAATATGTATCATCTTGATCTGGGTGAAAGCACCCTAGAGGGGGGTTGAATAGGGTTTATGCTAATCTAATCCGATATTAATGCCAATTAAAACTAATTAACAATATCCTAGCAATTATGATATATAACAAGATATATGAGCAATGATATGCAATATAAACAAGGACGATATAAACATGCAACAATAGCGATATGAAAATATACAAGAAAAAATACGCCAAAGTCAAACTCAAACACAAGAAAATGATTACGGACTTCAGTCCTTCCGACCTACGTCTCCGCTCCCAACTCCCGCGGAGAATCCACTACACAACCGGATTTTCGATGTCCACCGAAAACGCTTACACTACACAATATCGGTTTTTTAGCTCACCAAAAATTTTCACAATTCACACTCTTATAATCACACTCTACACCCTCTAAGTGTTGGTCTCTAGCCCGTGTCGCCTTCCTCAAGTGTTCAGAATTACCACCTCTCTAGGTTTTACTACCGACCTCACTCCTCTTGGAATCGACACTGTCTCTCACCACACACTTCTCTCGGTGTACAAGTGTATTACAAAGTGTATCTCACAATGAAGCTCAAATAACAAATATTTGTTCTCTAAACAAGGTGAGAACTCAATTAAGCCCAACTCAATGTTACAATCTCACAACCCTAAATATACTATGTATGAAAATACTAAAAGCTCAAGTAGGTGTGTAACAAAGAGAATAAAAATTAAATATAAGCTCAATTAAAGTCTAGCTTATGGAAATGATAATCAAACGTATAAATAGCTAGAAATTGAGTTTAGAAAACTTTTTCAATGATAATAAGAGTGAAAGAGATGAGATGAAAGCCCAAACACGAATGAATGATCTCTTCTTCCTCTTGTGAAAATTTCTTCACAAACAAGACTTGTAAACACACTTAAATAAACTTTAAACATCCTTTAAACTTGTTTAAAAACTCTCTTGATTACCCTCAGAAGTTAGAAGGTATGGGGTATATATAGGATCATAGAACAAGCCTCAAAACCAAGAGAAAACCAAGGAAAAAGATAAAAAAGTGAAAACCTGGAAATCTAGAAAAATAACCGTTGGAAAGTCATCATCAGTCGACTGACTGATGAACAGTATCTATAGACAGCTCACAGCTCATCGATCGACTGATGATCTCATCGGTCGATTGATGATCTCATCGGTCGACTGATGACCTCATCGGTCGACTGATGACCTCATCAGTCGACGCAAAAATAGAAACTTTTGACAATTATAGGCAAGTTCATCAGTCGACTGATAATATCCATCAGTCATAATATCCATCAGTCGACTGATAACAAGTTATCAGCCAGAAACAAACAGTAAATTTGATTTTCAAACATCTTTTAAAAATAACAAATAAATTTAAAAAAAATATAAAACTTTGGGAAATGTTTATAAACATGTTAATGAACATGTTACAAAAAGAATTTTTTAAATTGTATTTTTTATTTGTGAAAACTCATCATTTTGCAAAAACACTCAAATACATGTTTGTATAAACATTTGATTTTTGATTTTTGACTTAAATAAAAGTTTGAAAACTTTTGTATGGCTTTATTGACTTAGGAAAAGATATAAACTAGTATTATCAAGTCCATAAATCAAGAACACAATGTTTTATCAAAAATTCAATAGAATATGAAACATATGAAAGTGTATGTGAATATAACTATTGTTTCATATCTATAATGCCAAAACAATTTATCCTCAAGAAAACAAATATGTATGTATATGTGTATATAGCTTGTAAAAACTTTGTTTGTGGATAAACCAAAAATGGATAAACCAATAAATTGTGTGCGTATATGATATTGAGCTTGAAGTATTAAACACACATAATATAACACCTAAACTAATTTACTCAAGCTTGATTGGTGTTCAATATGCTTGTTTTGATAAACTTTACGGATGAATCTTGATCTTGAATTGACTTGAGATGTATTGCTTCATACCGATATTCCGTCAATCTCTATTTGATGTGATCGTGTAGGCTCAATTCCATCCAACCTCTGACAGACACTTAAACTAATTTACCCAAGCTTGATTGGTCTTCAATATGTTTGTCTTGGTAAACTTTGCGGATGAAGTTTGATCTTGAATTGACTTGAGATGTATTGCTTCATACCGATATTTCGCCAACCTCCATTTGATGTGATCGTGTAGGCTCAATTCCATCCAACCTCCGACAAATTATTTATCTAGAATAAATACAAAAACACAAACACTAGACAAACAATATTAGTCATAAATTGCTTGTTAAAACATCATCAAAACAAAAAGACCAACACTGGGCACTTGGTCATGCTTGAGATTCCTAAATTGAAGAATGAGCAAGCTTCGCTGCCAAGACATTCCTATTTTCCCATCTGTTTGCTTTTTGTTCCTCCAGAAATTAGCCTTGACGTTATCTCCTTCAGAAATTGACCTTGATTTTATGGATTGAATTTGAGGATCAACTTAAAATCTTAGTTTTGGATCTCCTCCATGCAGTATATTATAGTTTTTAAAAGGCTAAAAGGAAGTATCTGGTCCATAATGCCTATTAAGTTTGGTGTATCTAAGTGTATGGTGTTGGTTCATCCCCATGGAAGCAAGGTTTTAAATATTGGCCGACATGTCCGACATGTCGGTTTGAGGGTTTGAGCGACACGATATGAGCGTTTTCAATTGGTATGTCGGTTTTCAGGGCTAAATTGAAAATATCGGGATCATATCAAGCATATCGGCCGATATGACCCTTTTTTAGATCTATTTTTTGTTATCGGGTTTAGATTTAGTGATAAAGCCCAAACTTGTTTGACCCGTTCTCATGTTTAAGGGTTTCTTATGAAACTGATAGAAAGAAAAGAGAAAAATTAGGGCTGCAGCGGACTTGGAAACCCATCACTCCTTTCGTGAACGACGACGCCCTTCCCTTACCTCCACCCCCCACCCCCCACCCCCCGTCGTCCATCTCCCGTTACACCTCGAAATCCGAACCCTAACCGAACCCGAGGGCGGCAGGATATCCCGTCGTCGGGATAAAGGGAAGAAGGTGATCGGTGACTCATCCGAAGGATCCCGAGCAGATGAAGAAAAAGAAGAAGAGCCCCAACACTACTTTCCTGCGACGTCGGAATCTACCCATCGCCGGCGCCGCCTCTAGAATTTATAAAGTATGCTTATATTGAATTTAGGAATGCTTAGATTACATTTAGGACATGATATTATACATATGCGCATCACCCGATATGACAATCCGATATTTAGTCCATTTCCCTCGATATATCTGCGATTTCCGCTATCCGACATGGATTTCAGCCGTCCGACATGAACCTGACATCCGACATTTAAAACCTTGCATGGAAGTATTCTTGTTTCATAGCTTCATTATTTCCTTCTCTACAAACCCATGATAAGAAATATGAGTTCCTTTTCTCTGTGTGACTTTGATTTTGAGAATGAGAGTTGAATTTGTTCATGTTATTTAATATGTTACTATATGATATGAATAATTTGCTTGTTACTGATTGTTGTTTGCTAGTTTTGAATTAGTAAAAGCTACTCATAGCTTAATTGATACCTAATGATCAGTATATCCTACAGGTAATGTATGATGCATCTGGGATTAGATTGCATGCTGGCAGGCAAGCTGAGGTAAACAATGCTAAAGCTGCGTGGATCATTATTCCAGTAAATAATTTTCGTTTATGGTTGACAAGTGTGAGGAGAGATTGTCTCTGTATGTGTTTACTCAACGACTTGTGTAGCTTAAGCATCTAATAAATTATTCATCAATCATACACAAATACACACGATTGGAGGTTTAAGAGCTCCTTGCTTACTTTTCATCCAGAGTTCTAGTTCACACAATTGACAGAAACTAAGCAACTTGAAATGGGAATATCTATATGATGTATATACTCTGGGAGGGAGGATATATTTGGACCCAATTTCTGAACATAAATCCATCAACACACTACTTTAATCCTTGATATGTTTGTGCAGTGGAAATCATTTTCTAGCAATGGTAATCGATTGTCATAGTTTCTATCGGTGTGTT
>BQKN01053697.1:4509-21453 GCA_022839385.1 Asparagus kiusianus | reverse complement strand
AGGCAATCGGGAAGAGCCTTGATTCTCGTTGGTGAGGATCGACGCTTCAAAGATATGTTTTGCCTGGTCGAAACTATATCTCAGAATTAAAGGGGGCGATTTGACGCTACATTGCGCTTTGTAAGGCAGGGATATATTGTCGACATACCCTGTGTTGTAATTGCACAATGTGGCCAAATCGTCTCACCCTTTATAAGGCAATGACTCTATCTTAACTATTTGTAAGATGAGTTCAATTTCCTTTTATAATCGAGACTAACCAGTGTTTAACTGTCTATTTTGCAGTGGGGTACCCTTCTGGATCATTCTCGTCCCACGCAGTCTGTGGGCGTCGTGGTGAGTATTACTCGACCTCCGACGATCCTTCTCCTATTCTAGCTACTCCTCAGTTTGCTTCGGGCACATCGACTGAGGTTGCCCAGGTGGTGAAGGAAGGTAGTCATCGAGCTATTCGTCAGCTGATCACAGATGCGCCTTTTGTGAAGGATGCCAGCTCTACTCAGCCTCTTCGGAAGAGCGATTTCCTATTTGGTGATTCTGTCGATGACCCAGAAGCCGTATTCATTGATGCCGAGCAATGGCTTCACAAGACCGGCAATGGCTTCATGTACTTGCCGGAGATTCCTCGACATCGCTCGTTGACTGAGGTCAGGCGTCAGGCCGTGACGCGGGAGATGTCGTGGCGTTTGACTAAGGATCATGAGAGCGTTCATTGCGGTTACGTCACTCATCAGGCAGCTCCTGGCTCGAGCAGGAGTCATATCACTGGATTGCATCCTGGAGTGTTGGGACTAGATGCCCCACCACGTAACGAGTTTCTTGCCACTGCTTCGACCTTGAGGAATCGCCTCGCTATCCTAGGACGGGAGATGCCTGCGACTCGTCACAGGATTTATGGTTGGGTCCACTCTTTGGACAAGTCTTGGTGGAGTCGCATGACGACATATGTCTTGAGCCGATGGAGCGAGGAGTTGCACGCTTGCGGTTTGTATGCAGCTGTTCGTGTCACCATGTATGGCTTGCCTGTCAGTTTGAGGCATTTCTGTGCTTTGTTTGAGTTATATAATCCAGACTCGAACACTTTTCTGACCCGGCAGGGGGAATTGGGCTTGGCTCTTCACGAGATGCACAGGATTTCTGGCTTGCCCATGGGACAGATGCTATACCAGGAGTACTTTCCCTCTAATCATGAATTGGGCCAGTTGAAGGATCGCATGCCTGATCGCTATGAGACTCTATGGGATCTCACTTGTCATTATCACATTGCTTTAGCACAGTCTGAGCCTTTAGCAAAAAGGACCAAGGCCTCCGTGAGTCTGAAGCAGTTTGCGAACTATTTGTTCAAGAACCTGGAGAACCGTTCTGGTGAGGATATTTGTGAGTTGGCCCCACTTACTCCTTCAGAGGTGAACAGTCTGTTGAAGAAGATTGACGCCCGTTCTTATACTACTAGCAGTCCTGAGGGTGGCTTCCCTGCGAAGACCAAGTTCAGATCTTTCTTATGGCATGCGACCACACCGATCCGACCGATGACTCTTCTTGCCGGCTTTCTTGCTATCTGGTTGAAGAAGTGCGTGGTTTCATACCAGTCTGGCGACGCCTTGCCCTTGGAGGTACTCTATCCAGCAGTTCAGCTTGCTTACAAGAAAGAGCTTTCACTTCTTCCGGTGATGGTAGCTGACATTCACCGAGGACTTCGACAGCTTTCTAGTGCCTTCACACGAAAGGAGACCGATTTGCCAGGTCAGATTCCCACTCTTAAGGTGGAGCTTCCGTACGCTTATCTGATGGCCTGGTTCGTCCTCCACCGCTCAGATATGATGTCGGTGCCGAACGCCACAGATCACTCCGTTCCCCTGCTACAGTTGCTTGAGAATGGCAGGTAGGAGGGTCGAGGATTTTCTGATGTCAGACAGCAGCTGCAGGTCCACAAGTGTTGGGCATTCTCCACTTGTTTTCCGTAGTTCTCCGGCCGGTACGGCGAGTGCTTGATAGATGATGAGAGACCGAGAGAGTATCGGACTCACTTAGACATTGGCTGCTTCAATTGGCTGGTGAACATCAGGTCTGGCTATCTGACTTATCGGGTGAGGGATCAGTGCTTCATAGAGCCATATCTACCCTGCCGATTCGCTCGCCAGTTTGGCTATGATCAGCTCTACATCGGGAATCCTCGTCAGCAGTTTCGGACCCATAGTGATTTGGTAGACGGTCTCCGTGTATGGTTGTGGACCGTGACTGGCTGTACTGGTGCTAAGTTCAGTCTCCCGAGTATTGATCGGCAGTTGAACCTCACTTTCTTGAGCTGCAAGTGGTTACTAGCAGCTAACCAGACTGTCCCCGTGAAGCCGATTGCAGAGTAGAGGCTGAGAAGGCTTCTCAGCTTGATTCCCTTAAGATTCGGGAGAACGCTCGGGCACAAAGGATGCGGAACAAGACTCGCCGGATTGATGAAGAGGGCCAGAGGACATTCAATTCCACAGAAGAGGCTTCAGGCGGGGATCCCGAAGATTATGATGACTTTTCCGAGCGAGGTTTGTAATTCATCTTTTATTTCTATCTTGCAGAAGTGTTGAAACTGACTATGGTTTGATGTTTCAGGGACCACAGTTGATCAGGATGAAGAGTTTCGTCCTCCTCGCCAGGCGAGACCTTCGATCCCCATTGCTAGGCGGAAGAGATTAGCCCGTAAGCCGCGTGCAGCTTCCCGAGCTTCTGATATGGACCTGGCTGGCGATGATCCTGCCAGTGACGGAGGTAATATCCATCCTGTGAACCACTCTCTTGGTTATTCGGAACATTGACTCACGCTCTTCTATCTCTATATAGGAGTGCGTGGAGAGAATGAGATGAGTCCCGATCCCATTCCCGTGTCTCCCGATGAGTTTGACCCACTACCTCATGAAGAGAGGCCTACCGGGGTTGCTGACATTGGAGAGGAGATCAATGTAGGACCCGATTCCGTGAATCCAGGTACATCTAACACTGACACTGTATTTCTTTAGATAATACATCAACGAATTTGTGTATCTTCTAACTGTCCTCTACTTCTTGCTCCTTCAGATAACTTGCAGGAGGCGAATCCTGGAAATGAGGAGGCTGATGCCCCCGTGAGAGGTAATTCATTTCCATTAGTTGTAGTCTCTTCATTCTTCTTTGGCACTTATATTCTTTTACGTCAGATTTCTCCATCGATGACTTTGACGAGGGAAGCTCGTTTGCGGACACTCCTATGATGCGCTACATATATAGCTCTCCTCAGATCGATGACCAGTTACCTGGGGATATGTTTTCTGAGCCCGCCTTCGCTGAAAATCCCGAGGATGGTTCCTTTGAAGGTATGTGTTTCTTTCTGAGTTAATTATAGGACTAGCCAATCTTGACTAATGCAACTATAATGTAACGCCTCTGCGAATTCTATTTTGAATTTGGCAGGAGCTTTTATTGAGAAAGACCCTGTTGAGCCGACTGTGAGACCAACTACACCAGTTGATGCACCTACAGCCGTTACACCTCCACTACCCCCAGCGGCTCAAGGGGAAGAAGGTATAAGTTAACTCATTGAAGAGTGTTATTCCTTTTTCTTATTAAGACTTTTGACGGACTTCTCCCCTTTTTTTTTTGTGTAGGGCATTCTTCTCGTCTTCATGTCTTAGTGAGGGAGTTGTTATCTGACGACGATCCTGACAAGGTCGTCATCTGCATAGAAGTTCGCTCATTCTTCTCCTTTGTGAATGCCATGATTGGCAAGATCTTTCACGGCGGACTTTCGCTTCTCCAGTTTAAACCTCTCCTTAATTCCAAGATTAATTTGATAAGGGAAGCAGGATACCCAGATTTGGCAAAGGCCATAGTTGACGATCTCGACTGCCTAGAGCATGAGCTTCAGATGTTTCGTGAGCTTCGAGATACCGGTGCCTCTTCCTTCATTGCTGCTGAGCTGGAGACCCGTTTACAGTCACTGCGCGAGACTCAGCTTCTTGCTAATCTTGAGGTTCAGGCGCAGCGAGACCGAGTAGCTCGAGTTGAGACCGGCCTTGCTACCAGATTATCTTCACTTGCCGAGCTCCGCTCTTCTATTACTTCTTGTGGGACCAAGATAGATCAGCTTAGAAGAGAACTCCGCGAAGAAGAGGAGACTTTTGGCATTCTTCAGATGACAGAAGCACAGGACCAGCAGACCTGTACGGCTTTGTCCGATGAGTTGAAGTCTTTGAAGCAGAGGCTAGTCGAGATCGAGGAGGCTGCTGCGAAGACTTCGACCGCCACCGAGGAGTCCCTTAGGGCTGAACTTAGGCAAGCTTATGATGAGAAGCTGTCTAAGGCCAGCCAGCAGATTTTTAGCCACAGTCTTGATGTCTGATTTTGTTTACTGAGTGATTTGACTCTTGACCCTTTTAGTGAATTTCCTTTTTATCTTTATTATGATTCGTCATTCCGTTTGAAATGATTGACCACAATACTCATAGGATTTTTGGCAAACCCTCAGCCATCAACGGGTTTGATGAGCCTTTACCGACTACCGTTTGAGTCGGGCTAGCATGCGAATTGTTTAAATCCGCTCGCATGTAACGTTGTGCTCAGAGATTGAATTCTCTGAGATTTTGTGCTATGATGTCGAATACATAGACTTCGCCATTGTTACGGGAATAGGCTACCCGGCGACACGTGTGAGGTGTTGGCTTTAGGATTTTTGGCCAACCCCCAACCTCTAACGGATTTGATTAGCCTTTACCGACTACCGTTTGAGTCGGGCTAGCATGCGGATTATCTAAATCCGTTCCGCACGTGACGTTAAGCTAAAAGAGTTAACTCTTTTAGTGCTACGATATTGAATACGTAGACTTCGTCTTTCTCCTGTGAAAAGACTAAACAGCAACGTGTATGAGACGTTGACTTAGGATTTTTGGCAAATCCTCAGCCTTCAACGGATTTGATGTGCTCTTACCGACTACCGTTTGAGTCGGGCTTACATGCGGATTGTTTTAATCCGTTCCGCATGTGACGTTGCGCTAAAGGAATGAACTCCCTTAGACTTTGTGCTACAACTTTGAATATGTAGACTTTGCCATTGTCATGGGAATAGGCTACCCAACAACGTGTATTAGATGTTGGCTTATCCCTACTTAGGTTTCGGGATAACATACCCCAGAGTCAGACTCCGGTGTCTTTTTCAATTGGAAACAGACTAAACCGGCGACGCGTGTTAGGCGTCGACATATCCTTTCTTAGGATTCAGGATAAAATTCCCCATGCGTGTGAGGCATGGATTTCGGTGTTATTAATAACAACCTGCCACAATGTTGAATATGCGGACGGGTGTTCTTTTTAACGGTTAAGAACTAACCAGCCGCACGTGTTAGATGCGGACTTATCCTTACTTAGGTTTCAGGATAAAATACCCCAGAATCGAACTCTGGTGTCTTTTTCAATCAGAAAAAGACTAAACCGGCAGCGCGTGTTAGGCGCAGACTTATCCCTGCTTAGGTTTCGGGATAAAATACCTAAGATGAATCTTAATTTTGTAAATTTTGGAAAAGGAGTTGGTGTGGGAAGGAAGAATTTTATATTCTATTCCCCGAATCCTGGAAAGGAAGAATTTTATATTCTATTTTCAGTGCAAGAAAGAAACTGGAAGTGGGATCTCCACTCCGAGAATCTGGAAGATCTAGATAAACTTACCTTTTATAGGATGGGTTATCTGATCGAAAGAAGAATTCTTCGTTTATCGAAGTGAAATTTCTACTTCGGTTATAACCATGAAAAGGTTGAACCAAAGAGAAAAGAAATGGAGTTCTTTCGTTTATCGAAAGGGAACTCCGAACTGAGAGTGGACCTCCTGTTCATGGAAAGAATCAAGAGGGCCGAAAGAACATTTTTGTGAACTCACTGTCGATTGAAATCGATCAGTGAGGGAATTTTGGAGGTAAAAATGAATTTGGGTTATCCTTTAGAATATTAGGTATGATATTCTTCAAGGAACTTCCCGATAAATGAGTTGTCCTGAATGTACTAGGGATAGTACTTTTTCAAAAACTTCCCATTTATTGGCATTAATTACCTGTTGTCCTCTAAAGAAATTAGGCGATAAGCACCGTTTGAATAGACTGTGTCTATCACAAACGGTCCTTCCCACTTGGGTTCGAATTTACCTTTCTTCTTAGAAGTGAGGATTATTGGTCGGCGAGCAGCGAGGACTAGATCTCCTTCCTTGAAGCTTCTTTGGCGGACTCTTTTGTCAAAAGCCCTGGATATCCTAGCCTGGTAGAACTCGATGTTTTGTTGAGCTTCCAAGCGCTTTTCGTCCAGCCTTTCGAGTTCCTCGAGACGCTTTTGATGCTGCTCTTCGGTCGTCATCTCTGTTGCGAGAGCGATCCGAAGGGAAGGAATTTGAATCTCTAACGGTAGCACAGCTTCACATCCGTACACCAGAGAATATGGAGTGGCTCTTGTAGGAGTGCGTATTGTGGTGCGATAAGCCCAGAGCGCTTCGCCGAGTTTATCGTCCCAATCTCGCTTATTGGTCTTCACCAGCTTTGACAGGATCTTGATGATCGTCTTGTTGAAAGCCTCAGCTAACCCGTTCGCAGCTGGGTAATAAGCTGTCGAAGAAACATCTTGAATCTTGAACTTGTCGCAAAACCTGATGAAGGCATTGCTTATGAATTGAGGACCATTGTCATGAATGATCCGCCTCGGCACGCCGTGTCGGTATATGACATGATGCTTGATGAAGTTGATGACGTTGTTCGTCTTCACTTCTTTAAGCGGAATGGCTTCAGCCCACTTTGAAAAGTAGTGGGTGATAGCGAGAATAAATCGATCACCTTTGACTGAAGGAGGAAAGATAGGACCGACAATATCCATACCCCATGTCTCGAATGGCCAAGACGTGGTTGATGTGTGTAATCGCTCCGGAGGTTGGTGCATATAATTTGCATGCACTTGACAAGCATGACATTCTCGGGCGTACTCGATTGCGTCACGAACCATTGTCGGCCAGAAATATCCTATTCTTCTGATTCGATCATACAACTTGGGACCAGGCTGATGCACACCGCATTCTCCTTCATGTGCTTCCTTAAGAACTTCTTTTGCTTCTTCGTTCGAAAGACATCGGAGAAGCAAATCATCATACCCCCGGCGATATAGCGTACGGGTCTCGGTATTGTAAAAGAACCGCGGAGCTCTTCGGCGAATAGATTCTTTTTCTTTTGCGTCCTCTGGTAAAATGCCGTATTGGACGTAATCAATAATGGGAAAACGCTAATCTCGGGACTCAGACCCGATCTGGGTCGAGTTCACCTCTTTGGCGTTCTCGTTTTTATCATCCTCCTCTTCAACCTCCATATCGTATATGGGTATGCAGAGTTGGTGTGATCTCACCGTGACTAGCAGTTCAGTTTCAGGCGGTTGCGCGAGTGATACTGCTAGTGCTGCTAGTGCATCCGCATAAGCATTCTGGAGACGTGGGATGTATTCGATGTAGAATTCTTCAAAAGAATCTGCCATTCTGACGGCCTCCTGGTGGTACGGAATCAGATCTGGGTTCCTGACTTCATACTCTCCACGAACTTGGTTAACGATCAATTGAGAATCTCCAAAGGCTTCGAGATACTCGACCCCCAGCTCTTTGGCGAAACTGAGTCCAATGATGAGCGCGTTGTACTCGGCTATGTTATTAGAACATGGATTCGTCAGCGAATAAGCTCGGGGCATCACGTGCTTCCCTGGGGAAACTAAGACCACTCCAACTCCGGAGGTGACTTTAGGACATCCAGGGGTTACTGCCTTATTAACTGCTCTCGAAGCACCATCAAAGTATAATTGCCATACTTGTTGGTGTGATGTGGTATTAACCCCGTGGGTTTCATCTGGTAAATCATCATATACCTCAACTGTGTCTGTTGTCGGACTTGCCGCCAAAAGATCACAAATCGCTTGTCCTTTGACCGACTTCTGCTGTTTGAAGTGCAGATCATACTGGGACAAAAGGAGGGCCCACTTTGCCAACCGCCAGTTCATCGAACCTGGTTGAGTCATGAATACCCGTACTGGATTAACGTTAGCGATGACGTAAATCGTCTGGCCAACTAAGTAATGTCGCATCTTCTGTACCGCAAACACCAATGCGAGACATTCTTTCTCGATCATCGGGTATCGAGACTCGGCGCCTATTAAGGTCCGACTTAGATAATAGACTGCCTGTTCGTGACCATTATCATCATCCTGTGCTAATAAAGCACTTATCGAATGGTTCATCGCCTTGATGTAAATCAAGAACGGTCTACCTGATTTTGGTGCAACAAGAACAGGGGGATTCATCAGATATGCTTTGATGTCTTCGAATGCTTTTTGGCAGGCGTTGTCCCAAATAAAAGACACGCCCTTCTTGTTTAGCTTAGAAAATGGTTGGCACTTCCCAGATAGATTTGAGATGAACCTTCGGATATAAGCCAGACGACCTTGCAATCCTCGGAGTTCTCTTAGATTCCTCGGGGGTTGCAATTCATTTATCGCTTTTACCTTGTCTGGGTCGATGTGTATACCCTTAGTGGTGACGACGAATCCAAGGAATTTTCCGCTGGACATTCCGAGGAAGGATTTTGTGGGATTCATCTTCAATTGATGACTCCGCATAAGATCAAACATCGTTCTCAAGTCTTTGACGTGATCTTCTTTGTTGCGGCTCTTTACCACCAAATCATCAACGTAGCATTCCACCGTTTTCCTGAGATGTTTCTGGAAAATTTTAGTCATCGCCCGTTGGTATGTAGCACCTGCATTCTTCAGACCGAACGGCATCACCGTATAGCAAAAGACACCGAGGGGCGTTCTGAATGCTGTATGCTTTTCGTCATCCGGGTGCATCTTGATTTGATTATACCCCGAAAAGCCGTCCATGAAGGACATTCTCTCGAACCCGCATGTATTGTCGATAATGACATCCGTGATCGGGAGAGGAAAATCGTCTTTTGGACATGCCTCGTTCAGATTCCTGAAGTCGATGCAAATCCTGATCTTGCCATTCTTCTTCATGACGGGAACGATGTTGGCTAGCCAGTCTGGATGTTGTTCCTCTCGGATGAATCCTGAGTCGATCAACTTCTTAACCTCAGCCTCGATGGCTTCCATGATCTGCGGACAAAACCGTCTTTGCTGTTGCTTGACAGGTTTGGCATCCGGCTTGATGTCGAGGCGGTGCATTGCCACATTGGGGCCAAGCCCTGGCATGTCTTCATAGTTCCAGGCGAAGACATCAATGTACTCTCTGATCAAGGCAATTAACTCTTCCTTCTCATCTGAGGGGAGACTACCACTAATGAATATGGGCTTTGGATTGGCTTCATCACCCATATTGATCTGGACTACTTCGTCTTCGGTGGGTGGCTCTCTTTGCTCGAACCTATCACCATATTGCATGTTCAAGTGATGAACCCATGGGTCCTCCCACGTTTGCATTTGATCGTCGTCCTCCATTGTAGATGGATCAGCTGTAGTCATGTTCGACATTAAGGCTTTGAACATTTCTCCTAAACTTGTGTCGGAATCTTCAGCTGAAGAGTCTGGCAAGTACCCATCCTTAGCTTTGTTGGCAATTTGATCGATGATTTGCCAACCACATTCGTCATCTGATGAGACATAGCCTAGGCCTCTCTTGTGACGGTAATAATTATCCGGTTTCCCTTTCGGGACATATGCCATTTTGACTGGGACACGGAAACCCCGATCGAAGTATAAACCTTCTCCGAGTGTAAAGTCGTATCCTTATTTTTCCATGAGCGTACGCGCTTCCGGACTATACTTTGATAAGTGCAGACCAGATTTGTCATCGTCTTCCTCTTCTCTTAGGAAATGATCCGGCAACGGAAGATTTTCTCCTTTACCGTAGATCACTTCTTTTTGTCCTCCTGTTTTGGCAGGAATAATCCGAGTTGTTCCGAAGGAATGCTGGGGGCGTTTCTTCGTTACATACGATGATTGGAGTGGCATACATAAATTGGGATTATTGTATAATCCTTCTATCACATCATCAAGAGACAAGGAATACTCTAAACCAGGATTTATTTCAATATCGGCAAGTTGCCAGTTACAACCGCCGTCTGATGACTGTTCGTCATCGAGATTGATTACAAAGGGTACAATGTCATTCAAAACAAAACCACCATTGTAATCGAATCCGGCTTCGGAATCAGCTTCTTCTCCGCTATCCGTGCCTTGGATCGATGGTTCCGTGTCGGATTCGTTACCATAAAGGAGAGAATCTGTGAAGTAATTCTCATACCCTTTGAATGGTTGCTTATCCGCGACCACCGTCCTGACTCTTCCATCAGTGTCGACATATTTCAAACACTGATGTAGAGTGGAGGGAACTATAACATTACTATGGATCCAAGGCCGACTCAATAGTAAGTTATAGGATGTCTCAGCATCAATCACGTAGCACGTGACCTCCGTCTTTAAATCGCCCATTTGGCATTTTATCCGGATTTTACCCAAAGGTCTTGACCCACTGGTGTTGAATCCGTAGATGACTGTGCCTGTAGACGCCAACTTGCTGACTGGAATGCCAAGGCTGTGCATTAGTCGAAGTGGCATAATACTCACAGCGGAACCCGGATCCACTTGGATTCGGTTGACTTCACTGGAGCCAATGTACCCGACGAAATATAGGGGCCGATCATGATTTGAATTCTTCGTCTGCATGTCCTCTTTGGTGAAGGTGATGCAGGGAAGGTTCTTAGCTGCCACGTTACACTGTTGGGCTAACAATTCTAGCTCCTCAGGTGCTGGCTTGATCCTGGTAAGGAACGCCTCTGAATCGGCCAAGGCCTCTTGTAAGGCTTCTCTAGTTTCCTTGGACAACCGTAGTAGCTCGTACAGCGTTATCCGTGCTGGAATATTGGCCAGCTGAGCCATGATGTCAAAGGCACGCGGATTTTTTGAACTCTCCGGTTTGTCTTTTCCAATCGGACGACTGAAACGAGACTGCTTCGGATTCTGAACCTCCTCGGGCCTCTTTTCTTTCTGTTTGTCAACCGGTTGCCGTCGAGCATCTTCAACCGGTTTGGGAACTGCAATCACCCCCAGCTCTGTGAGAGTCTTGGCTGGTCCTCGTTTTGTCACCCCCTGCTCAGCAAATTGATCGCCCGGGGATGGATATTTGAAGTGGTATTCATTTCCACTCCGGGTTGCAAAGACCTCCTGCTCCTCGTCGGAAAGTGGGAAAGCTGGGATTCTTTCGTCATCTTCTCCTGGGATGGCAGAAACTCCGTAACAAGACTTGCCTTTCCCTTTGGACTTCTTCTTGGATGACGATCCGGCCCATTGTTCATCTTCAATCAGGTCGGGGTGCACCCAGAGAATTTCACCGTTTGGGGCTGTGTGAGGCACAAGTCCCTTTTGACGTTGTCCGTGCGGGTCGTCATTCACGGTCTTCATCCCGACTTTGGTAATGCGTTTTGGCTCGAACCAATCTGTAGGTACTGATCCAAAACTAATCGACACCGCGTTTGCTCCCACATTCTTGGCTGGTTTCGGAGTTATGACTCCTACATCGATCAACGCTTGGATCTTGTCCTTGAGGTGATAGCAAGACTTCGTTGGGTGGTGGACCGCTCTGTGGTACGCGTAGTACTTCGGGTCCGTCACCTTAGTAGCTCCTTCATGATCCACGATCGCCGGCAACTGGATTTTATTGTTCTCCAACAAGTACTTGAAGATGCCGGGGACTTCATCATCCTTGAAGGAGTAGACTTTGGGAAACCTCGGCTCCGAAGACTTTTGCTTCTGAGGCCGTTGCTGCCAATGCGGCTGCGACTGTTGTGGCGCTCTTTGCTGCTGCTGCTGTTGCTGAGGTTGTAATTGAAATGTCTGGTTAGCATCAACAGCGTTAACATGAGCTTTACCTTTCCCTTTCTGGTTGAAGTTCTGCTTTGGAGGATTTGTTGCCGGTTGGCCTCTCTCCGCCTTCTTTCTTCTCAGGAATCGCTCAGCTTGCTCTCCTCGAACTTTCAAATCCTTCCAGGTCTTGGATGGTGCTGTGCCCATTGCTTCCAACACGTCCAGTGAAAGGTTGTTGTGGCAGGTCTGGAGGATGAATTCCTCAGTGATCGGGTCCCGACAATTCATCGCCTTGTTCCGGAACCTTTTGACGAAGGTGTCAACCAACTCCCCGTCTTTTTGCTTCTCATCGAGCAACGATCCGATAGAGATCTCGGTATCATCGTCGAAGAAATTCGCAAGGAACTTGGTCTCCATGTCGTCCCAGCTGTTTATGCTTCCAGGCTTGAGGCGACGATACCAATCGAAGGCAGCTCCGCGAAGAGTGCCAACGAATGACCGTACCATCAGAGGCTCATTACCAGAGATGACTCCCAAGTGCGATTTGAAGTAAATCAAATGCTGAGTAGGGGAACCCATCCCATTAAACGGCGTGAAGTTAATTAGACTGAACTTCGCCGGATATGGGATTGATTCCCACTCTCTTGGGTATGGACAAGGAATGCCCGTCTTTTTCGTCTCTTGAGCAGAGATCAATGTGTTGATCTTACTCTCGAGATTTTTAATTTTTAGGCTTTCACCTGTGTCTTCGCTAGCATTCTCGTTACCACCCCCTGGGTTGATGGGAGGGTTGTTAACATTTCGAACCTCATTTGTGTCCTCATCTTCCAGGTTGTTCTGGTTGGGACGACTTGGTTCGCCTTGTTGGTTCCTTAATGCTTGAAGCTGTTGGTCATGCATCTCTCTCATGTTCTGCATAGCCATTTGCATTTTGAACCGAAAGGTTCCTGTTGTTTGGCCATGGCATCTTCAAGCATCTTGGCCACTTGCTCCGCGTTTATCATAAACACCTCGTGGGGTTGTCCTTCACTGGACACTGTGTTATCAGACGCCACTGCTGATCCAGCATCTGATTCTTCATCTCCTGAAGGTACTCTTGTTCGGATTCTACCATACGTCGCGCGAATGATAGCCCCGGATTGTAGACGAGTTACACGTCGGGATATTTCTGGAACCGTCTCGGGGTTATCCTGAGCCGATGTTCCTGTGCTGGTCATATTTGCGGTGACCTTTGAATGCTCACCATCTTTGACCATCTTCCTCCTTCGTTGGAAACGCCTATGCCTTGGTTTTGGCGTTCCATCGCTGAGTCTTTCAAACACAGAGACTCTCTCAGGGACTGCCTTGGCACAGTTGCACTCAGAGAGTACCGCCCGAATGAGCTTCGAACAAGGACATGGCGTTTCGAGCCTTCGAGGGCTCCTCTTTCTGATTTTACCTGTACCCCCAGCATGATAGTACAGCTCGTCCGTTTGAAGGTCGGAGCAAGCTATCGTGTGTTGGCACGATCTCTCAGGTATAACGTTGTCGTCATCAGATGACAACGTTTCCTTCTGAGGAATAATTGTCTTCTTTGGACCATCCAGAGTCACACGCCTCGAAACACGCCTTTGTGTGCGTGAATCTTCAGCGGGCTCTTGCACTTCTATGCGCAAAGTTGTGCGCTTGGGTGCCACAATTTGCTCCAAGTGTTGAGGGTTGCGGCGACCCCCAGCATGCTGCATTGGTTGGGACTTCTTCATTGGCCCCAAGCGTTCTTGGACTGGAGCTTTACCTCGTTCCTTCAGAAGTGGGCCGAGGCGCTCCAGAACAAATTTTCTTTTCTGGGATGGTCCTGCGGGATCTCACGGAGCAGTTGTAGAAATTACCGGCTGTTTGGATTGACTTGCCGGAGTTTGAATTTTCGGAGGCTGTGGTTGTCGCTCCTTGGTCTGAATTGTTGCTTCAGACTTTGGCCTCCAAACCTTGCGAGTTGGTGGCGGCTTTTTTACCACCTCCTTCTGCAGCTTCCGACGGGCTTCTTCGGCTTTGGCCCGTGCTTGCGCCGACAACGCGCGCCGTTTGCGGATGCGCTCCTCCAGTGTCGAGCGGTTCCGTTTGACCCGGACCCACTCCATTGTCGATGGTTTGGAGGAACCACCCTTCACTTGTTGTTGAGGCTGTTTGCCTCGTTTGTTCTTCAGATCCGCATGATAGCGGACCCCGTCAACGGACTCCATGGCCTTGGCGAATTGCTTCGCGAGGCGTTGACGCTGCCTCTGGCGGGCTCTCTTGGAGAGAGTCACCACGCCTTCAATGGCGGATTTGACCTTCTTTGAGGTCGGTAGGGCCTCACTCAACGCAGCTTCGGTGTCGATCGGGGTGAGGTCATCGTTGGTGGTTTCAGCTTCATCACACCAACGGACTTTTCTCCTGGAGGAGAACTTCTGGAACTTCTTGGACTTGGGGGAGGAGGTAGATCCGGACGAGGACACGTACTCCTCGTATTTCTGCTAGTCGAATTCATACTCGACCTCCTCCACGACCGGGATCGAGATCCGCGGCTGCGACACTCCGATCTCGGCAGCGAGATCGGTGGCTCCCACTGTGGTCGCCAGATTGTTCGCGTGGAAAATTGTGTTCTTCTTCATTGATGATCCCATTACAACTTTGGTAACAACTTTATGCGTTTACAAAGTTCCGACCTTTTTGTAGGATCCGGTTACAATAAAAATCAAAACAAAGAAAATAAAATTACAATTCTCCTTGAACAAATCACGAGTTTCCTGTTTTACGGTCCCTCGCTTTTGTGGGTTGTTTGCCTGTGCCGGGGTTGATTACCGTAGACCACCACGCGATCTCGATCCGAACAGATCTACGTGGTATGACGGGTATTATCTCACCAAGGAGATAATAGCCGTGAGGGATCGTTTCACCAAGGAAACGCTCGCTCAAATCTCGGGATCTAAGAACCAAGCTTAGATCCGGAGTAGGATGACGTAGATCTGGGAATCCAAGTCTTCAAGCCTTCACAATCCGAGTTGAGGTCGCAATCCGACAGAGTTTCGGCTCTTCAGAAGTTTCAGAAAAAGTCCCCTCAAATGAACAAACACCTGGCCTATTTATAGGCACTCAGAACTGTGCATATGCACAGTTCTGAGCCTAGCCACCCCTAGGTGGCTCGGCCATGGCCGAGCCACCCAGGGGTGGCTCGGCTTGGGCCGAGCCACCCCGGGTCGGCTCGGTTTCGGCCGAGTTCCCGGGTATTGGTTCGTTTCGTCGTTTTCAGGTGTTTTCGGTTCTCCGTCGTTCGGATTTGATTCGGTTTCTGGAATCGACTCATTGACTTGATTCCAAATATGGCAGTTAATCCGTTTCTGAGTTCGAGTCCGGGATTGATCTTGATTCGATCGTTATATCACCGAGTTCGCTCTTGTTTAGATGACTCGGTGATTCCCCGAAACGTTGGTTTGATTCCACGTGCGAACGTGTTCCATCGCTTATGTGCTTCGTCGTCTCGAACTTTCGTTGATTTGTTCGGGTCTTGATTCGATTGCCCGAATCTTCATTTGGCAGTAGATCCGCTTCGGTGTTTGAGTTCAGGTCCGTTTTGTTGTTGGACGACTCGTTAACTTTCCGAACCGTTGGTTTGATCCCGCACGCGAACGTATCCCGTTGCTTGCGTGCCGTTCGTTGGCTTCGTAGCCTCGTTAGTTCGCTTTGTTGCTCGAACGTCCGTTGATTTGTCGAATCATCGTGCCGAGCTAAACTAAGGGACTTATAGGCAATTTTATACGCCTACAGATACCCCCTCCAAAGTGTTCCAGCCTCATTCTTTTATAGAAGAGTCTGGAATACTTTGGATATGATTGCCCCTACCCTTTGTCGGTGTAACGGGACCTGGGACGACTTTCGTTCTGTGTTCCTTCACTCCTTCAGGCTATTCGGTGCTTTGTCGAATGCTTGTAAGGACTCCGGTGCTGCATTTATTGTCTGACCGTTGTCGGAATTTGAACTTGAAGTCGATTCCTGATTTTCCAATCTTTAGCTCGTGTTTGTTGGTTCGACATACAACTAACCCTCGATTGTTGGTGTTGAGTCTTTATTTGCGACGCGTTGTCCGGCGTCGTGTTATTGAGTTATCCTTAAGAATATTTTTAGAAAAATATTCTCCAGGAACTTCTCAAAAAATGGGGAATAGTTTATACTCGTATACCTTATTGGAGTATTTTCGTGCTCAAAATAAGCTGAACCGGCTTGAAAATGAGCCAAAAAAAGCAGTAATTTGGCTCAAAAGATTTCTTCCGTTCCTTCCGAATGTGTGGGAGAGACATGAATAAACCAAGGATGGGACCCTCAGTTGATTTGAAGTCGTTTTGACGCTTGATTCGGCCTCTTTTGAACTAATTTGGACTGGTCTGGTTCGGTTCAACTTGGTCCGGTCCGGTTCAACTTGGCCCAACCTATAAAAGGGTCCCTTTTTCCTTCTTTTTCTTCTTTTCCTTCTCTTTTTCTAGGGCCGGCCACCTTTCCCCCCCATCTTGGATTTTTCTCTTCCCTCGATCACTCTTTCGTCTTCAAATCTTGATATTTGTCCTAGATCTAGGGTTCCTTTGGATCTCGGACTGAAAAATCCCTCAAAAAGCCATTCTTTAAAATCCCTCTCAGGCCCCTCGAGCGCGTGGTGAAAGTTTCCTAAAAGACCTCATCTTTATTGTATCTTGAGCCTTTCTTCAGGTAAATCCTCCACAATTTTGATCTTTTTCATGCTCAATTTAATTTATGTACTTGTGGGATCGTATGTGGGGGTTAAAACTATGATATGGCGCCTCGAGTTAATCTTTCAGGGGGGTAGATCTGATAAAAAAGTGATCTTTTTTTTCTAGATCTGACCTCTTTTAATTTATTTTGCAGCTTGTCATGTCGCGTTCTTCGAGAGGTCGTTCCCCTGCTATGTTGGCTGATGGCGCGCCTCCCTCCTATGCTGGTGAGCTATTTTCGGCAGTATTTAGAAATTTACAAATTAGTCCCTATTTTCTTGTAAATTTACAAACTGGTCCTTTTTTACCCCACGTTGTTCTCCTTGGCGAGGCAATCGGGAAGAGCCTTGATTCTCGTTGG
>BQKN01053691.1:2051-16762 GCA_022839385.1 Asparagus kiusianus | reverse complement strand
CGTTATACCACGTAGATCTGTTCAGATCGAGATTGCGCGGTGGTCCATGGTACTCAACCCCAGCACAGGCGAAGAACCCCACAAAGCGAGGGACCGTAAAACAGGAAACTCGTGATTTGTTCAAGGAAAGTTGTAATCTTTATTTCTTTATTTTGATTTTGTTGTAAGCCGGATCTTATAAAAAGACCGGATCTCTTTGTAAACGCATAAAGTTGTTGTCAAAGTTGTAACAGAATCATCAATGAAGAATAACGCAATTTCCCGCTCGAACAATCTGGCGACCACAGTGGGAACCACCAGCTTCGCTGCCGAAGCTGGAGTGTCGCAGCCGCGGATCTCGATCCCGGTCGTGGAGGAGGTCGAGTACGAATTCGACCAGCAGAAATACGAGGAGTACGTGTCCTCGTCCGGATCTGCCGCCTCCCCCAAGTCCAAGAAGTTCCAGAAGTTCTCCTCCAGGAGAAAAGTCCGTTGGTGTGATGAAGCTGAAGCCACCAACGACGACCTCACCCCAACCGACGCCGAAGCTGCGTTAGGTGAGGCCCTACCGACCTCAAAGAAGGTCAAATCCGCCATTGAAGGCGTGGTGACTCTCTCCAAGAGAGCTCGCCAGAGGCAGCGTCAACGCCTCGCGAAGCAATTCGCCAAGGCCATGGAGTCCGTTGACGGGGTCCGCTATCATGCGGATCTGAAGAACAAACGAGGCAAACAGCCTCAACAGCAAATGCAGGGTGGTTCCTCCAAACCATCGACAATGGAGTGGGTCCGTGTCAAACGGAATCGCTCAACGCTGGAGGAGCGCATCCGAAAGCGCCGCGCGTTATCCGCGCAAGCACGGGCCAAAGCTGAAGAAGCCCGTCGTAAGCTGCAGAAGGAGGTGGTCAAAAAGCCGCCACCTACTCGCAAGATTTGGAGGCCAAAGTCTGAAGCGGTTCAGGCTAAGGAGCAAAACCTGCAGCCTCCAAAAGTTCGGACACCGGCAAGTCAATCCAAACAGCCGGTTATTGCCGCAACTACCCTGGGAGATCCCGCAGGACTATCCCAGAAGAAAAGATCAGTTTTGGAGCGCCTCGGTCCACTTCCGAAGGAACGAGGTAAAGCTCCAGTTCAAGAACGCTTGGGGCCAGTGAAGAAGTCCCAACCAATACAGCATGCTGGGGGTCGCCGCAACCCTCAACACTTGGAGCAAACCGCGGCACCCAAGCGCACAACCTTGCGCATTCAAGTACAAGATTCCGCTGAAGATTCACGTCCACGAAGACGCGTTTCGAGGCGTATAGCTCTCGAGAGCCCGAAAAAGACATTTATTCCTCAGAAGGAAACGTTGTCATCTGATGACGGCAACGTTATACCTGAGAGGTCGTGCCAACACACGATAGGTTGCTCTGACCTCCAAACAGATGAGCTGTACTATCGTGCCAGGGGTACGAACAAATCTAGAAAGAGGAGCCCTCGAAGGTTCGGGAATCAATGTCCTTGTTCAAATCTCATTCGGGCGGTACTGTCTGAATGTAATTGTGTTGAAGCAGTCCCCGAAAGAGTATCGGTGTTCGAAAGACTTAGCACCGGAGCGCCAAGGCCAAGGCATAGGCGTTTCCAACGAAGGAAAACAAGGGTCGAGGACGGTGAACATTCAAGGGTCACCGCCAACATGACCAGCACAGGAACAGCGGCTCAGGATAACCCCGAGACGATTCCAGAAACATCTCGACCCAGGACTCGTCTTCAATCCGGAGCTATCATTCGTGCGACGTATGGTAGAGTCCGAACAAGAGTACCTTCGGGAGATGAAGAATCAGATGCTGGCTCCGCAGTGGCGTCTGATAATACAGTGTCCAGTGAGGGACAGCCCCGCGAGTCGCTCATGATAAGCGCGGAGCAGGTGGCCAAGATGCTTGAAGATGCCATGGCCAAACAACAAGAAACCTTTAGGTTCGAGATGCAAATGGCCATGCAGAACATGAGAGAGATGCATGACCAACAACTTCATGCATTGAGGCATCAACAAGGCGAACCAAGTCAGCCCAACCAGAACAACCTGGAGGAGGAGGGCACAAATGAAGCTCGCAACGCTAATAACCCTCCCATCAATCCAGGGGGTGGTAATGATAATACCAGTGAAGACACAGGTGAAAGCCTAAAAATTAAGAATCTCGAGAACAAAATCAACACATTGATTTCTGCTCAAGAGACTAAAAAGACAGGCATTCCCTGTCCCTACCCAAGAGAGTGGGAATCGATCCCATATCCGGCGAAGTTTAGTCTAATTAACTTCACGCCGTTTAATGGGATGGGTTCACCAACTCAGCATTTGATTTATTTCAAATCGCACTTGGGAGTCATCTCAGGTAATGAGCCTCTGATGGTACGGTCATTCGTTGGCACTCTTCGCGGAGCTGCCTTCGATTGGTATCGTCGCCTCAAGCCAGGAAGCATAAACAGCTGGGATGACATGGAGACGAAATTCCTCGCGAATTTCTTCGACGACGACACCGAAATCTCAATCGGGTCGTTGCTTGATGAAAAGCAGAAAGACGGAGAATTAGTCGAGGTCTTCGTCAAAAGGTTCCGGAATAAGGCGATGAATTGTCGGGACCCTATCAGCGAGGAGTTCATCCTCCAAACCTGCCACAACAACCTCTCGCTGGATGTTTTGGAAGCAATGGGCACAGCTCCATCCAAGACATGGAAGGACTTGAAGGTCCGAGGCGAGCAAGCTGAGCGATTCCTCAGGAGGAAGAAGGCGGAAAGAGGCCAACCGGCTACAAATCCTCCGAAGCAGAACTTCAATCAGAAGGGAAAAGGTAAAGCTCAGGTTAATGCTGTTGATGCTAACCAAACCTTTCAATTGCAACCTCAGCAACAGCAGCAACAGCAGCAGCAGCAGCAGCGAGCTCCACAGCAATCACAGCCCCATTGGCAGCAACGGCCTCAGAAGCAGAAGTCTTCGGAGCCGAGGTTTCCCAAAGTCTACTCCTTCAAAGATGACGAAGTTCCCGGCATCTTCAAATATCTGTTGGAGAATAACAAAATCCAGCTGCCTGCGATTGTGGATCATGAAGGAGCCACCAAGGTGACAGACCCGAGGTACTGCGCGTATCACAGAGCGGTTCACCACCCTACGAAGTCCTGCTACCACCTCAAGGACAAGATCCAGGCCTTGATCGATGTAGGAGTCATAACTCCAAAACCGGCCAAGAATGTAGGAGCGAACGCAGTGTCCATCAGTTTTGGATCGGTGCCTACAGATTGGTTTGAGCCTAAGCGCGTCACCAAAGTCGGGATGAAGACGGTGAACGACGATCCGTACGGACAGCGCCAAAAGGGACTCGTGCCACACACAGCTCCAAACGGTGAAATTCTCTGGGTGCACCCCGACCTAATTGGAGATGAACAATGGGCTGGATCGTCATCCAAGAAGAAGTCCAAAGGGAAAGGGAAGTCTTGTTATGGAGTCTCTGCTATCCCGGGTGAAGATGATGAAAGGATCACCGCTTTTCCACTCTCCGACGAGGAACAGGAAGTCTTTGCGACCCGAAGTGGGAATCAGTACCACTTCAACTATCCGTCACATAATGAACAAGCAGCTAAGCTAGGGGTGACAAAACAGGGACCAGCCAAGACTATCACAGAGATGGGGGTGATCCCAATTCCCAAACCGGTTGAAGATGTTCGACGACAACCGGTTGACAAACAGAAGGAAAAGAGGCCCGAGGAGGTACAGAATCCGAAGCAGTCTCGTTTCAGTCGTCCGATTGGAAAAGACAAACCGGAGAGTTCAAAAAACCCTCGGGCCTTCGACATTATGGCTCAGCTAGCCAACATTCCAGCGCGGATAACATTGTACGAGCTGTTGCGGTTATCCAAGGAGACTAGAGAAGCCTTGCAGGAAGCCCTGGCAGATTCAGAAGTGTTCCTCACAAGGGTCAAACCAGTTCCTGAAGAACTGGATATGCTAGCCCAACAGTGCAATGTGACAGCTAAGAACATTCCCTGCATCACCTTCACCAAAGAGGATATGCAGACGAAGAATTCAAACCACGATCGGCCCCTGTACTTCGTCGGGTACATTGGCTCCAGCGAAGTCAACCGGATCCAAGTAGATCCGGGTTCCGCTGTGAGTATTATGCCGCTTCGCCTAATGCACAGCCTGGGAATCCCAATCAGCAAGTTGGCGTCAACAGGCACAGTCATATACGGATTCAACACCAGCGGGTCAAGACCTTTGGGTAAAATCCGGATAAAGTGCCAAATGGGCGATTTAAAGACGGAGGTCACGTGCTACGTGATTGATGCTGAGACATCCTATAACTTACTATTGGGTCGGCCTTGGATCCATAGTAACGTTATAGTCCCCTCCACTCTACATCAGTGTTTGAAATATGTCGACACTGATGGAAGAGTTAGGACGGTGGTCGCGGATAAGCAACCATTCAAAGGGTACGAGAATTACTTCACAGATTCTCTCCTTTATGGTAATGAATCCGACACGGAACCATCGATCCAAGGCACGGACAGCGGGGAAGAAGCTGATTCCGAAGCCGGATTCGATTACAATGGTGGTTTTGTTTTTAATGATATTGTACCCTTTGTAATCAATCTCGACGATGAACAGTCGTCAGATGGCGGTTGTAACTGGCAACTTGCCGAACCTGAAATAAATAATGGTTTAGAGTACTCCTTGTCTTTTGATGATGTGATAAAGGGATTGTACGATAATCCCGAATTGTGTATGCCGCTCCGATCGTCGTATGTAACGAAGAAGCATCTCCAACACTCTTTCGGAACAACTCAGATTATTCCCGCCAAAATAAGGGGACAAAAAGAAGTGATCTTCGGTAAAGGAGAAAGTCGTCCGGTGCCAGATCATTTCCTAAGAGAGGATGAAGATGGTGACAAATTTGGTTTACATCTATCTAAGTACAGTCCAGAAGCGCGCAAGCTCATGGAAAGACAAGGATATGATTTCACACTCGGAGAAGGTCTGTACTTCGATCGAGGTTCCCGTGTCCCAGTCAAAGCGGCATATGTACCAAAGGGTAAACCGGAGGGCTATTATCGTCACAAGAGGGGCTTAGGCTACATTTCGTCAGATGACGAATGTGGCTGGCAGATCATCGATCAAATTGCTAACAAGGCTAAGGATGGGTATTTGCCAGATTCTTCAGCTGAAGATTCCGACACAAGTTTGGGAGAAATGTTCAAGGCCTTAATATCGAACATGACTATGGCTGATCCATCTACAATAGAGGAAGACGATCAAATGCAAACGTGGGAGGACCCATGGGTTCATCACCTGAACATGCAATATGGTGATAGGTTCGAACAGAGAGAGCCACCCACCGAAGACGAGGTAGTCCAAATCAATATGGGTGATGAAGCCAATCCAAAGCCCATATTCATCAGTGGTAGTCTCCCATCAGATGAAAAGGAGGAATTAATTGCCTTGATCAGAGAGTATATCGACGTCTTCGCCTGGAACTACGAAGACATGCCTGGGCTCGACCCCAATGTGGCTATGCACCGCCTCGACATCAAGCCGGATGCCAAACCTGTCAAGCAACAGCAAAGACGGTTTCGTCCGCAGATCATGGAAGCCATCGAGGCTGAAGTTAAAAAGTTGATCGACTCAGGATTTATCCGGAAAGAACAACATCCAGACTGGTTAGCCAACATCGTTCCAGTCATGAAGAAAAATGGCAAGATCAGGATTTGCATCGACTTCAGGAATCTGAACGAAGCATGTCCAAAAGATGATTTTCCTCTCCCAATCACGGACGTCATTATCGACAATACGTGCGGATTCGAAAGAATGTCCTTCATGGACGGCTTTTCGGGGTATAATCAAATCAAGATGCACCCGGATGACGAAAAGCATACGGCATTCAGAACGCCCCTCGGTATCTTCTGCTACACGGTGATGCCGTTTGGTCTAAAGAATGCAGGTGCCACGTACCAACGAGCAATGACTAAGATTTTCCAGAAACACCTCAGGAAAACAGTTGAATGCTACGTTGATGATTTGGTGGTGAAAAGCCGCAGCAAAGAAGATCACATCAAGGACTTGAGGACAATGTTTGATCTCATGCGGAGTCATCAATTGAAGATGAATCCCACAAAATCCTTCCTCGGAATGTCCAGTGGAAAATTCCTTGGATTCGTCGTTACCACCAAGGGTATACATATCGACCCAGACAAGGTAAAGGCGATAAATGAGTTGCAACCCCCGAAGAATCTAAGGGAACTCAGAGGATTGCAAGGGCGTCTGGCGTATATCCGGAGATTCATTTCAAATCTTTCTGGGAAGTGCCAACCATTTTCGAAGCTAAACAAGAAAGGCGTATCGTTTATTTGGGACGATGCTTGCCAGAAAGCATTCGAAGATATCAAGGCATATCTAATGAATCCACCTGTTCTTGTTGCACCAAAATCAGGTAAACCGTTCTTGATTTATATCAAGGCGATGAACCATTCGATAAGTGCTTTATTAGCACAAGACGATGATAATGGTCACGAACAGGCAGTCTATTATCTAAGTCGGACCTTGATAGGCGCCGAGTCTCGATACCCGATGATCGAGAAAGAATGTCTCGCATTGGTGTTTGCGGTGCAAAAGATGCGACATTACTTAGTTGGCCAGACAATTTACGTCATCGCTAATGTTAATCCAGTACGGGTATTCATGACTCAACCAGGTTCGATGAATTGGCGGTTGGCAAAGTGGGCTCTTCTTTTGTCCCAGTATGATCTGCACTTCAAACAGCAGAAGTCGGTCAAAGGACAGGCGATTTGTGATCTTTTAGCGGCAAGCCCGACAACAGATACGGTGGAAGTATACGATGACTTGCCAGATGAAACCCACGAGGTTAATACCACGTCACACCAACAAGTATGGCAGTTATATTTTGATGGTGCCTCGAGAGCAGTCAATAAAGCAGTGACTCCGGGATGTCCTAAGGTCACCTCTGGAGTTGGAGTTGTCTTAGTTTCCCCAGGGAAGCACGTGATACCTCGAGCTTATTCGCTAACGAGTCCATGCTCTAACAACGTAGCCGAGTATAACGCACTCCTCATAGGACTCAGTTTCGCCAAAGAGCTGGGGGTCGAATATCTCGAGCCTTTGGGGATTCTCAACTAATTGTCAACCAAGTTCGTGGGGAATATGAAGTCAGAAACCCAGATCTGATTCCATACCACCAAGAGGCCGTCAGAGTGGCAGATTCTTTTGAAGAATTTTACATTGAATACATCCCGCGTCTTCAGAACGCTTATGCAGATGCACTGGCAGCACTAGCAGTATCACTCGCGCAACCGCCCGAAACTGAACTGCTAGTCACAGTAAGATCACACCAACTCTGCGTACCCATATACGATATGGATATTGAAGAGGAGGATGATAAAAACGAGAACGCTAAAGAGGTGAACTCAACCCAAATCGGGTCTGAGCCCCGAGATTGGCATTTTCCCATTATTGACTATGTCCAATATGGCATTTTGCCAGAGGATGTAAAAGAAAAAGAATCTATCCGCCGAAGAGCACCACGGTTCTTTTACAATACCGAGACCCGTACGCTGTATCGCCGGGGGTACGATGACTTGCTTCTCCGATGCCTTTCGAATGAAGAAGCAAAAGAAGTTCTTAAGGGAGCACATGAAGGAGAATGCGGTGCGCATCAGCCTGGTCCCAAGCTGTATGATCGAATCAGAAGAATGGGATATTTCTGGCCAACAATGGTTCGTGACGCGATTGAGTACGCTCGAGAATGTCACGCTTGTCAAGTACATGCAAACTATATGCACCAACCACCGGAGCGGTTACACACGTCAACCACGTCTTGGCCATTCGAGACATGGGGTATGGACATTGTCGGTCCTATCTTCCCTCCTTCAGTAAAAGGTGATCGATTCATCCTCTCTATCACCGACTACTTTTCAAAGTGGGCTGAAGCCATTCCGCTTAAAGAAGTAAAGACGAACAACGTCATCAACTTCATCAAGCATCACGTCATATACCGACATGGCGTGCCGAGGCGGATCATTCATGACAACGGACCGCAATTCATAAGCAACGCCTTCATCCGGTTCTGTGACAAGTTCAAGATCCAAGATGTTTCGTCAACACCTTATTACCCCGCCGCTAACGGATTAGCTGAGGCTTTCAACAAGACGATCATCAAGATCTTATCAAAACTTGTGAAAACCAACAAACGGGATTGGGACGATAAACTCGGCGAAGCGCTCTGGGCTTATCGTACTACCATACGCACACCTACGGGAGCTACTCCATATTCGTTGGTCTACGGATGCGAAGCTGTGCTACCGTTGGAGATTCAAATTCCCTCCCTTCGGATTGCTCTCGCAACAGAAATGACAGCCGAAGAGCAGCATCAGAAGCGTCTCGAGGAACTCGAAAGGCTTGACGAAAAGCGCTTGGAAGCTCAACAACACATCGAGTTCTACCAGGTTAGGATATCCGGGGCTTTTGACAAAAGGGTTCGCCAAAGAAGCTTCAAAGAAGGAGACTTGGTCCTCGCTGCGCGCCGACCGATAATCCTCACCTCTAAGAAGAATGGTAAATTCGAACCTAAGTGGGAAGGACCGTTCGTAATAGACACAGTCTATTCAAACGGTGCTTATCGCTTAATTTCTTTAGAGGGTAACAGGCAATTAATGCCAATAAATGGGAAGTTTTTGAAAAAGTACTATCCCTAGTACGTTCAGGACAACTCATTTATCGGGAAGTTCCTCGAAGAATATTACATTTAATATGCTAGAGGATAACCCAATTTTATTTTTACCACCAAAATCCCTCGCTGATCAATTTCAATTGACAGTGAGTCCACCAAAAAGGTTCACTCTCAGTTCGGAGTCCCCTTTCGATGAACGAAAGAACTCCATTTCTTTTCTCTTGGGTTCAACCTTTTTATGGTTGTAACTGAAGTTGAAATTTCTCTTCGATAAACGAAGAACTCATCTTTCGATCTGATAACCAATCCTATAAAAGGAAAGTTTGTCAGTATCTTCCAGATTCTCGGAGTGGAGATCCCACTTCTAGTTTCCTTCTTGCACTGGAAATAGAATATAAAATTCTTCCTTTCCAGAATCAAGGAATAGAATATAAAATTCTTCCTTCCTTGTTCGGGGAATAGAATATAAAATTCTTCCTTCCCCACACCCACTCTTTTTCCAAAATTTACCAATTTAGGATTCATCCTAGGTATTTTATCCCGAAACCTAAGCAGGGGTAAGCCTGCGCCTAACACGCGCTGCCGGTTTAGTCTTTTTCCGATTGAAAAAGACACCAGAGTTCGATTCTGGGGTATTTTATCCTGAAACCTAAGTAAGGATAAGTCCGCGCCTAACACGCGCGGCCGGTTAGTTCTTAACCGTTAAAAAGAACACCCGTCCGCATATTCAACATTGTGGCAGGTTGTTATTAATAACACCGAAATCCATGCCTCACACTCATGGGGAATTTCATCCTGAATCCTAAGAAAGGATATGTCGATGCCTAACTCGCGTCGCCGGTTTGATCTTTACCCGTAGAAAAAGATACCAGAGTCTGACTCTGGGGACCTTTATCCCGAAGCCTAAGTAGGGATAAGCCAACGTCTAACACACGTTGCTGGGTAGCCTATTCCCATGACAATGGCAAAGCCTACATATTCAAAGTTGTAGCACAAAGTCTAAGAGAGTTCATTCCTTTAGCACAACGTCACATGCGGAACGGATTAAAACAATCCGCACGTAAGCCCGACTCAAACGGTAGTCGGTAAGAGCACATCAAATCCGTTGAAGGCTGAGGATTTGCCAAAAATCCTAAGTCAACGTCTCATACACGTTGCTGTTTAGTCTTTTCACAGGAGAAAGACGAAGTCTACGTATTCAATATCGTAGCACTAAAAGAGTTAACTCTTTTAGCTTAACGTCACGTGCGGAACGGATCTAAACAATCCGCACGCTAGCCCGACTCAAACGGTAGTCGGTAAAGGCTAATCAAATCCGTTAGAGGCTGGGGGTTGGCCAAAAATCCTAAAGCCAACACCTAACACGTGTCGCCGGGTAGCCTATTCCCGTAATAATGGTGAAGTCTATGTGTTCGACATCATAGCACGAAGTCTCAGAGAATTCAATCTCTGAGCGCAACGTTACATGCGAACGGATTTAAACAAATCGCATGCTAGCCCGACTCAAACGGTAGTCGGTAAAGGCATATCAAACCCGTTGATGGCTGAGGGTTTGCCAAAAATCCTATGAGTATTGTGGTCAATCATTTCAAACGGAATGACGAATCATAATAAAGATAAAAAGGAGATTCACTAAAAGAGTCAAAAGTCAAAGTACACAGCAGATAAAATCAAACATCAAGCCCGTGGCTAAAAATCTGCTGACTGAACTTAGACAGCTTATCATCATAAGCTTGAATAAGCTCAGCCCTAATCGACTCCTCAGTGGCGGCCGAAGTCTTCGCAGCAATCTCTTCTGTCTCGGATAGCTTCTGCTTCAAGGACTTCAACTCATCGGACAAAGCCGTACAGGTCTGCTGGTCCTGTGCTTCTGTCATCTGAAGAATGCCAAAAGTCTCCTCTTCTTCACGGAGTTCTTTTCTAAGCTGATCTATCTTGGTCCCACAAGAAGTAATAGAAGAGCAAAGCTCAGCAAGTGAAGATAACCTGGTAGCAAGGCCAGTCTCAACTCGAGCTACTCGGTCTCGCTGCACCTGAACCTCAAAATCATCAAGAAGCTGAGTCTCGCGCAGTGACTGTAAACGAGTCTCCAGCTCAGCAGCAATGAAGGAAGAGGCTCCGGTATCTCGAAGCTCACGAAACATCTGAAGCTCATGCTCTAGGCAATCGATATCGTCAACTATGGCCTTCGCCAAATCTGGGTATCCTGCTTCCCTTATCAAGTTGATTCTGGAATTAAGTAGAGGTTTAAACTGGTGAAGTGAAAGTCCATCGTGAAAGAGCTTGCCGATCATAGCATTCACAAAGGAGAAGAAGGAACGAACGTCTATGCAGATGACGACCTTGTCAGGATCGTCGTCAGATAACAACTCCTTCACTAAGACATGAAGACGAGAAGAACGCCCTACACAAAAAAGGGAGAATTCCGTCAAAAGTCTTAATAAAAAAAAAGGAATAACACTCTTCAATGAGTTAACTTATACCTTCTTCCCCTTGATCCGCTGGGGGTAGTGGAGGTGTAACGGCTACAGATGTATCAACTGGCGGAGTTGGTCTCGCAGCTGGCTCGACAGGGTCTTTCTCAACAAAAGCTCCTGCCAGATCCAAAACGGAATTCGCAGAGGCGTTACATTATAGTTGCATTAGTCAAATTGGCTAGTCCTATAATTAACTCAGAAAGAAGCACATACCTTCAAAGGAACCATCCTCAGGGTTTTCAGCGAAGGCGGGCTCAGAAAACATGTCTCCAGGTAGCTGATCCTCAATCTGAGGTGAGCTATATATGTAGCGCATCATAGGAGTGTCCGCAAACAAGCTTCCCTCGTCGAAGTCATCGATGGAGAACTCTGACAGAAGAGCATATAAGTGCCAAAAAGAAGTAAAAAGACTACAATTAATGGAAGTAAGTTACCTTTCACGGGTACATTAGCCTCTTCATTTCCAAGATTCATCTCTTGCAAATTATCTGAAGGAGCAAGAGGTAGAGGACAGTTAGAGGGTACACAAATTCATTGGTGTATCATCTAAAGAAATACGTTGTCAGTGTTAGATGTACCTTGATTCACGGAATCGGGTCCTACATTGCCCTCCGCTCTAATGTCAGCAACCCCTGTAGGCCTCTCTACAGGGGGTAGCGGATCAGACTCATCGGGAGATATGGGGATTGGATCAGGACTCATCTCATGCTCCTCACGTGCTCCTATATAGAGAGAGAGAAGTATAAGTCAATGCGCTGAGTAACCAGAGGAATAGTTCTCAGGATAAATGTTACCTCCATCACTGGCAGGATCATCACCAGCTAGGTCCGTATCGGAAGCTCGGGAAGCTGCAGGCAGCTTGCGGACTAACCTCTTCCGCCTAGCAGTGGGGATCGAAGGTCTCGCCCGAGGAGGAGGATAGAACTCTTCATCATGATCAGCTGTAGTCCCTGAGACATTGAACTATAGTCAGTTTCAATACTTCTAGAAAATAGAAGGAAAAGATGAATAGCAAACCTCGCTCAGAAGAGTCATCACAATCTTCGGGATCTCCGCCGGAAGCCTCGTCTGTAGAATGGAATGACCTATGGCCTTCTTCATCAAGTCGGCGAGTCTTATTCTGTGTCCTCTGTGATCGAGCCTTCTCCCGAATCCTGCGCGAATCAACCCGAGAAGCTTCCTCGGCCTCTAGCTCCGCAATCGGCTTCACAGGGATAATCTTGTTGGCTGCTAATAACCACTTGCAGCTCAAGAAGGTGAGATTCAACTGCCGATCAATACTCGGGAGGCTGAACCTAGCACCGGTACAGCCAGTCACGGTCCACAACCATGCACGAAGACCGTCCACCAAACCACTATGGGTCCGAAGCTGCTGGCGAGGATTCCCGATGTAAAGCTGATCGTAGCCAAACTGGCGAGCAAATCGGCAGGGTAGATATGGCTCTATGAAGCACTCATTCTTCACCCGGAAAGTTAGATAGCCGGGCCTGATGTTCACCAGCCAATTAAAGCAGCCAATGTCTAAGTGGGTCCGATTCTCTCTCGGCCTCTCATCGTCTGTCAAGCACTCGCCGTATCGGCCGGAGAACTGCGGGAAACAAGTAGAGAACGCCCAACATTTGTGGACCTGCAGCTGCTGTCGGACATCAGAAAACCCGCGGCCTTCCCACCTACCATTTTCAAGCAACTGCAGCAGGGGAACAGAGTGATCTGTAGCGTTCGGCACCGACATCATGTCCGGACGGTGGAGGACGAACCAGGCCATCAAATAAGCGTAGGGAAGCTCTATCTTAAGCGTGGGAATCTGACCTGGCAAATCGGTCTCCTTCCGCGTGAACGCACTGGAAAGCTGCCGAAGTCCTCGGTGAATGTTAGCCACCATCACCGGAAGGAGTGAGAGTTCCTTCTTATATGCGAGCTGAACTGCTGGGAAAAGTACCTCCAAGGGCAAGGCGTCCCCAGACTGGTATGGAACCACGCACTTCTTCAACCAGATAGCAAGAAAGCCGGCGAGAAGAGTCATCGGCTGAATCGGTGTGGTCGCATGCCATAAAAAAGACCTGAACTTGGTCTTCGCAGGAAAGCCACCCTCAAGACTGCTGGTGGTATAGGAATGAGCATCAATCTTCTTCAGTAGATGGTTCACCTTTGAAGGAATGAGTGGGGCCAACTCACAAATATCCTCGCCAGAGCTGCTCTCCAAGTTCTTGAACAAATAGTTCGCGAACTGCTTCAGACTCACAGAGGCCTTCGTCCTCTTGGCTAAAGGCTCAGACTGCGCCAAAGCGATATGGTAATGGCAAGTGAGATCCCATAGAGTCTCGTAACGGTCGGGCATGCGATCCTTCAGCTGACTCAACTCATGACTGGAAGGGAAATACTCCTGGTATAACATCTGCCCCATGGTCAAGCCAGAAATCCTATGCATCTCATGAAGAGCCAAGCCCAACTCCCCCTGACGGGTCAGAAAAGTGTTCGAGTCTGGATTATATAACTCGAACAAAGCACAGAAATGTCTCAAACTGACAGGCAGGCCATACATGGTGGCACGAACGGCGGTATACAAACCGCAAGCGTGCAACTCCTCGCCCCAGCGGCTCAAGACGTATGTCGTCATGCGACTCCACCAAGACTTGTCCGAAGAGTGGACCCAACCATAAATCCTGTGACGAGTCGCAGGCATCTCCCGTCCTAGGGCAGCGAGGCGATTCCTCAAAGTCGAAGCAGTGGCGAGAAACTCGTTACGCGGTGGTGCATCCAGTCCCAATACTCCGGGATGCAATCCGGTGATGTGACTCCTGCTTGAACCAGGAGCTGCCTGATGGGTGATATAGCCGCAATGTACGCTCTCATGATCCACTGTCAAACGCCACGACATCTCGCGCGTCACGGCCTGACACCTGAGTTCAGTCAACGAGCGATGTCGAGGAATTTCCGGCAAGTATATGAAGCCACCGCCGGTCTTGTGAAGCCACTGCTCAGCGTCAATGAACACGGCTTCTGGGTCATCGACAGAATCACCAAATAGGAAATCGCTCTTCCGGAGAGGTTGGGTAGAGCTGGCGTCCTTCACAAAAGGAGCATCGGTGATCAGCTGGCGAATAGCTCGATGACCACCCTCCCTCACCACCTGGGTAACCTCAGTCGACGTGCCCGAAGTAAACTGAGGAGTAGCTGGAATAGGGGAAGGATTGTCAGAGGTCGAGTAATGCTCGCCACGACGCCCATAGACTGCGTGGGCTGAGAACGATCCAGAAGGGTACCCCACTGCAGAATAGACAATTAAACACGGGTTAGTCTCGGTTATAAAAGGAAATTGAACTCATCTTACAAATAGCTAAGATAGAGTCATTGCCTTATAAAGGGTGAGACGATTTGGCCACATTGTGCAATCATAAGATAGGGTGCATCGAGGATCCCTGCCTTATGAAGCGCAATGCAGCGTCAATTCGCCCCCTTTATTTTGAGATATGGTTTTGACCAAGCAAAACATATCTTTGAAGCGTCGATCCTCACCAAGGAGAATCAAGGCTCTTCCCGATTGCCT